>PVKC010025165.1:0-16115 GCA_004027635.1 Crocidura indochinensis | reverse complement strand
GTGTGTGTGTGTGTGTGTGTGTGTGTGTGTGTGTGTGTGTGTGTGTGTGTGTGTGTGTGTGTACCCTTTGCCATTCCCTGATTCTCTGACCTTGTCCTGAGGAGAGGAAACTGCTACCCAGGCCAGCAGGGTTCAAGATGAAGTGATCTAGGCTGTCTTCTTTTTTGAAGTATTACTATTTCTGCCCTTAGTGTACTACTACATAATTGATTGGGACAGGACACTTCATGTCAAAGAGATTTTAAGCTACCAATTTTATTTACTAGGTAATCCAGTCCCCCTCTCCACACCTCTATTTCCACTGTAACGATTTGATTGTTCTTTCTTCGCATTATCTTTTTAAAATTTCTGAAAGATCCTTGGTCAGGTGCTCAGTCCTTCAGGTGAATATGAGTAAACAGATAAGTGCCCACCTGGGATGTGACCTTCCAGTCAAGATATCCAGATTCCAAGCCATGGGGGGAACAAGCAGCTTCTCTGCAGAAGAGAGCCACATTTCATGGCTTCTGAAGAGTAGCTGACAATTGACTTTATCTTCAGCTCTAGGACTCTGCTGGGTCTCCTCCAAAAGAAAAAGTTGAGTTCCAGGGCACTAAAAAAACTATTTGCAGCCTCTACCTCCCACTCCACCGAGTTCTTTGAACTGCATCCAAATTGAATTCAACACTTACGGTTTTTCTAATGCCATTGTGAGTTAATGGTTCTTTTAATCTACATCTTATCTCCAGGCTGTAGTCTTTGTGGCTGTTCCTAACTCCGAAAGTGTACAGATAAAGGGATATGAACCTTTCAATAAAGGGTTCAATAAACCCATCTGAGTTCAAAATTAATAAGAAGTGGGCAGGGGAATTGTTTCCAAAGTTGGTTTAATAAAAACCTGAGTTCTGTTTTAAATTTTAAGATACAGATATTTGTTTCTAAACAAAGAAGAAAGGAGAATCTTTTTCCCTTGTTCATTGAGCAGATCTGAAGTAGTAGAGAAACAAATGTTTTATTGGAAGATGAGGACTCAGCAGAGACCTTGGGAATAAAAGGGTCAATAACAGTAATAGTCTTGCAGATGAGGCTATATAGTTCTGAGGGTAGGGTGCTTGCATTCATACTGTCAACATGGGTTCAATCTACAGCATCCCTTATGCTCCCCTGAGCCCACTTTGAGCACAGAGCCAGCAGCAAGCCCCTGAGCAACATAGGGTGGCCTCAAAACAACAACGATAATAATAGAATAGTCTTCCTGTTGTGTATGACTGCTGAAGTACTGGGAAGGTTCTTTTCTTCGAGTGTTTGGTTTCTCATTTGACAATGTGAGTAGGAGAGACATGCTACCATGATGCCCTTTGGGAATAGCAGCATCTCAAAAGTTTCTGTCAGAGAGATCAGATTTTTTTTTTTAGTTTTTGGGTCACATCCAGCAGTGTTCAGGGGTTACTCCTGGCTCTATGCTCAGAGATTACTCCTGGCAGGCTCAGGGGGCCATATGGGATGCCAGGATTCAAACCACCATTCTTCTGCATGCAAGGCAAATGCCCTACCTCCATGCTGTCTCTCCGGTCCCAGAGAGACCAGATTATAACAGGTTGTATAGAAATTCAAATGTGTTTAAATATGAAATCCAGGCCACCCCCTTTGTTTGTCCCCCTGAACAAAGGGCCAGGACACTCAGAGCCAGCTAAAAGCCTGCACAAAGTCAGCTAGGAACACTCAGGTGTGCCCAAAACAAAAACCAAAAATTAAAAACCACTAATTTTGGTAGGAGTGACCACCACCATAAGATGATTTTGTTTCTGGATCAAAAATGATATTTTGGCTTTCCTATATAGAACAGAAAGAGTGAGATCTGGAATACCAAAAAAAGAAGGAAGGTTGCTTTCAAATAGCATGCTGCCCCTCAGTGTATTCCTCCTCATGGAGGAAGCAAGGCTCAAAAGATGACTTAATGTGTTGTTACATTAATTTAAATCCAAGAAGAGGAAATCTGCAAGAACAGAAATCAGATCAATGATTGTGTGGGACCCTGAATACTAATTGAAAGGGGCCACAACAGAAAAGGTGAGAAAAAGTTCTAGATCATGACTGTGGTGTTAATTATATAACTAGATGTCCTTACTAAAACCAATTGCATTGTATGCTTAAAAGAAAAACTAATAGTGGGGCCAGAGAGATAGCATGAAGGTGAGGCGTTTGCCTTTCATGCTGAAGGATGGTGGTTTGAATCCCAGCACCCCATATGGTCCCCTGTGCCTGCCAGGGGCGATTTCTGAGCTTAGAGTGAGAAATAACTCCTGAGTGCTGCCAGGTGTGACCAGAAAACAAACAAACAAACAAACAAAAAACTAATAGTACAGTAAATCAGAGTAAAGAGACTGCTGAAAAACTAGGTACCCTAGCAGTAAGCAATGGAAACAGAAGGGTCAGAGATGGACTTGTGAAAGTTCTAGAAGGTAAGCATATATTTTAGTATATTTATTCCTAGTGAAGAAGAAATATCAATTTATATATCATCTATAATACTATATAAAATGAATATTTTTATTTTTATATTCATTTTCATAGTACTGCTAATATTATATTTAATTTTATGCTTGATATAAAATAGAACTATTCCATTTATAGAATTATCTGGAGATTAATTTTCCCCTGCTCAAGTCAGTGGATTTTCAGTTTGGGCAGAAAAGTCAACTGTGGTTATAAAATAAAATAGTAACTAGCATGGGCTGGAGTGGAGGCACAAGTAGTAAGGCATCTACCTTGCACATGCTAGCCTAGGATGAACTACAGTTCGATCCCCTGGCATCACATATGGTCCCTCAAGCCAGAAGCAATTTCTGAGCACATAGCCAGGAGTAACCCTTGAGCATCACAGGGTGTGGCCCTCCAAAAAAAACAGTAACTAGAAGAGGGAGAGAGACTGACACAGAATAACCATGCTCATATGTAGGATATAAAGAAGAAAAATGGTGTAGTAGAGAATATTCAAAGATAATAGAAACAAGGAGCTTGGTTTTCAGCAGGATACCCTTTATCCTTTAGGATAAGGAACACATTTTTAATTTAATTTATTTTATTTTATTAAAACAATAGTGATCAACAGAATTCTTCATAGTTGAATTTGAGATATACAATGAGTCAGGGTCCTTCTCACCATCAGTATCAACCTTCTTCCACCAATGGCCCGAGAGTGTATCCTATATGATCATCCTTTGGCCCCTAGCTTGCCAGTATAACAGGACTCTAAGTTTAGATTGTTAAAGTTTAGGTCCCTTGATTCTATTATCATTGATTTTGCCTTGGATATTTGGTTCTGTCCTTATTTACTTCCCCACCAATGGATCTGAGACCACTTGGCCCCTGAGCCCCAGCTTTCCTTTGTTCCTTTCTTCTTTGCTCTATAGGAAAATATAGGAATACGTGGTAAAAAATAAAGTAATCGTGTCCCAATGTTCTATGAAAAAGGCAAGAGCCCCAATTTATAAGATAAGAGATTAAAAAAAACAATTAAAAAATAAAGATGTGTGTGTGGCAGGACTTCTTGTTTGTTTGTTTGTTTGTTCCTATAGGTACCGCAAAATATGGGGGAAATAGGAAAAAACCTTTGACTTAAAAACAGGGAGACCTTACCCATGAAGAATCCTGACTGAAGACCAACTACAAGCTCAAGCATACTAAGTTGTCTAACCCCAGACTCTTTCTCTGTGGTGCCAATAATAGTTCTCACAATCATGATTGTCGTGGTCAGGCTTCTGTAGTTAGAGATCCTGGTTTTTGTACAGATCCTATGTTAAAGTTAGGATGACACGGAGCATCTTCTGGTTTTATCTCACCATTAGGTGACAATGCAGTGAGCCCAGCCCTGAAAGCAAATTGTTGCTGTTACAAAGTCATCAGTGTTTATAGGAACCCACTCTGGAGCAAGTCGATGCCAGAGCAGCATTAGGGCCATCCCTGGTAGAAGAGTGATTTCTGGTCTGGTGCAGAAAACCATTTGGTTCCATAGATGGTATCCAAGGTTCAGAAGTGAAAGGCCAATGTCCGATTTTTCTGGAGTCTAAGTCAAGAAGGGACACATCTTTTAAATTTTTAATATTTCTGTCCCAAAAAATTTTAGAGTTTCTAAAAATCATTTCAGCTTTTAAAATTGGTGGATCAGTTATGCTTTTGCTGATGAAGCATTTTAAAAAACTAAGGTTTTCTATGTTTCTCTGGCTACATATAGACATATTTCATGCATACCATTTTGGAGAAACATTTGCCTCTTGAAGTTTTCCTTGGTTCCTTTAAGAGTTTGCAGAAGTCAGATCAAGAATCACTTTACCAAAGAAAGTTGATTTGGGGTTTGATCTATCCAGTCAGAAATAGGGAAAGAAGAGAAAAATGTTAAGAACAGAGCTTGGCTGAAAGCCAAGCTTCAGAAGTAGAAGGAAGAAGATGATCTTTTAGAGAAAGAATTCAACAATCACAGCAAAAAATAGACAGGACTAATAAAAATCAAGAGATTCTTTTAATTAGATGCTGTGATTCAGAGTAGTGTTAATTATTAGTATTTTAAAAATACAATTTTACTATACTACACCTGCCACTAGAGTAATAGGATCCCTCCCTCCATCACTGTTTCTATGTCCTTTTAAACACACACACACACACACACACAAACACACACATAAACACACAGAGCAAACTTACTGCATCTGCTATCACTGATCATTGTAGATTCCCTATGTTTCCTTAAACTCTTCTTATAAATGAGACATTATTATTTGTCCTCTTTCTGCTTCACTTTGCTCAGTATAATATCCTCCAGTTTCATCTAACTTGTGGTGAACTGAAGGATTTCATTTTTTATAGCTCAATAACATTCTATTGTCTCCATCTACCATGACTTCTTTATCCTCTCATCAGTTCTTGGGTATTTGGATTATTTCCAGATCTTCACTATTGTGAAGAGCACTGCAGTACTCATAGGGATGTAAACATGTTTTTGAATCAATGCTTTTGTGCTATTGGGGTAAATACAAAAATGTGGAAACTCTGAGTCATCTAGAAGCCCTATTATTAACTATTTGAGAGATTTCTATACTGTTTTGCATAGTAGTTTAACCAGAAAAATGTGTCTATCATCAGTAAATAAGGAAACCTTTTTTACCACATCCCCCCTGATTGTATCAAGACATGTGATACATTATTCTAATTAGTATGAGGTTATAAACCATTTGATTAGCATGCCCTTCATGATAAGTAATAGAATTCACTTTCTCATTTGCCTTTTGGGTATCAATCTTCATTGAGGAAATTTTGGAAGGGGTTGTTTTGTTTTAGTTGTTAAGTTTTGTGAGTGTCTTATCAATCTGGAATATTGGAACTTTCAGTGGTGAGAAAATACTTTATCTCATTTAGTAGTGTCATTATTTTAATCATCATTTATTCTTAGTTTGAAATAGTCCTGTTTTTTTATTTTTGCTAATTTTGCTCACCACACCTATCAAGTTATTAAAGATGCTTGTAATGTTAATAACATGGAGAATTTATCTATTTTCCTGAAAATAGTTTCTTGTCTAGTATTTAAGCCCTTAATTCATTTAACATTGTAAATGGTATAATAGGGATCCAGAATTTTTTCCTTTATTCATGTGTAGCTAAGTATCTTTCCAAGGTTTTTGTTTTGTTTTGTTTTTTTGTTTTTGTGCCACACCAGGTGATGCTCAGGGGTTACTTCTGGCTATGCACTCAGAAATCATTTTTGGCTTGGGGGACCGTTTGGGACACCAGGGGATTGAACCACAGTCTGTCCTAGGTCAGTGCATTCGAGGCAGATACCTTACCTCTTGTGCCAGTGCTCCCCTCAAATCCATTTTTTGAAGATACTTCCCTTGCTCCAGAGTTTCAATCATTTAATTACTTTTTCATAAATTAACTATGCATAGAGATCAGGTTCTGTTTCTAGTGTCTCAATTCTCTTACATTGGCCTGAGTTTGCCTTTATTCCATGCCTTTAGTCATGCATTTTTGATTAGTATAGCTTCAGGGTATAATTTGAAGTAAAATAAATTGAGTGTTAGTACAGATGGAAATGCACTTCCTTGTGCACAGATGACTCATGTCAAGCACTATTATCACACATATGGTCACCTAACCTTTGTGATGCCAGGAATGATCACTGAACATAGAGCCAACATAGAGTCCTGAGAACCACCAGGTGTGTGTACAAAATCAAAATAAATAAATCAGTGGCCAGAGTGATAGCACAGCAGTAAGAGGTTTGCCTTGTATGCAGCCAACACAGGAGAGACCCTGGTTTGAATTCTATATGGTCCCCCCAAGCCTACCAGTAGTGAATTCTAAGTGTAGGAGTGATCCCTGAGCACCAACAGGTGAGATCAATAAATAAATCAAGAAAAGACAAACCTTACATAGTTTTTTCATCAGGATGCTTGATTATTTGAAGAGGTTTATTTGGTTTAACTTTGGAGGACACACTGGCTATATTTATGTGCTATTTCTAGCATCATGCTCTAAGGTTGCTCCGAGAGATGTTCACACTCTGTGCTATCAGGAATTGGATATTCTTTGTCCATTTAACCATGATTTCCATTCACATTTTAAAAGCTTTGTTACTTTACATAATTGTTAACAGTATTTGTTCCATTTCCTTAATTTATACAATGGGAATCTAGATCGAGAATCCAGTAAAGTCTTATAGTGCTTTGAGTAGAATGGCCAAGGAAATGGATTCTTTAAAAAGGGAGAAAAAGGAAAGCTGGAGATATTGAAGCATTTTCTTTGCATGTGTGAGGCTCTGGTTCGATTCCTGGCAGCATATAACCTCCTAGCACCATCAGATGAGTCTCATAAGCAGCACTACGTAAAATGCTATAACAGACACATACACACACATAAAATGAAGAGATGGGGACACATAAGGCAGAGAAAGTAAAATTAGAGTTGAAGGTAATCATTTTATTTCACTCTAAGTGGAACTTTTCATTAATATTTTTAATCTGCTTTTAGGAAGAAAATTCCAAATTTCCTTTGAAATTTAATGTACCATCTTTCCACAGCTCAGTCCTGTGAATTGGGTAGGACTGTTCCCAAGTCTGGCTCCTGAGACCTTATATGACTGCCACAGTTCAGATACAAACAAAGATGGTCTAGATGAAACTCGAGATTTTATTGGAACTTCAGAGATATAGAGGTACTGAATGTGAACAGAAAAGCAATTGGCCTACGGAGCTACAGGGGTCATCTCAAAATTAAAAAACCAAAAATAAATCAGTACATTGCCACCTTGATAGTACCCTAAATTATAAAATTTCTAAAGCAAGTCCAACTTTTGAACATTTTATTTTCACAAGCATTTTTAAATAAGATATACTGACATTTTCACAAGGAATGTCCAAACTGATATACCTCTGCAGAAACTTTCTCAGGACTATAATGATGACACCAGAAATAAGGTAAACAACCAGAAAATATAAGGCTATATCTACCAAAGTCATGATTTCCTCCTGTAGCAGTTTATTGTGACCATTTAGAATACAAAATTAGTGTTTGTATTGCATTTAAAATTGTCTTCCTCAGAAACATTGGAGCATAGTGTCTCCTTTGACTCCTTTTATGTGAATAAATAAAAATCTTACAAGAATTTAAATCATTCTTTAGAATTTACTTGTACACTTTGGTTGGCCAATGTTAGATTTTTACCTACTTTCTTCCTTCCCTCTTACAATAATCTGTGCAATAAAGCTTTGTTGATTTGTTATTTCCCTATGCCTTAAAACATATCTAGAAATTCTTCTGTAAAATTTGTTTAGACTTTTAAGAATAACATGATACATATCTTTGTTTTCATTATGTCACTCTTCTAGTCTCCACATAATAATATGTGTGAATTTTTTTTGTTTTTTTTTTGGGGGGGGGGTCACACCCGGCATTGCTCCAGGGTTACTCCTGGCTCCATGCTCAGAAATTGCTCCTGGCAGGCACGGGGGACCATATGGGGCACCGGGATTCGAACCAATGACCTTTTTGCATGAAAGGCAAATGCCTTACCTCCATGCTATCTCCCAGGCCCCCTGTGTGAATTTTTTAATGTAAAAGACATATTCAGAATTTCCCAGCTTCTTTATATAGCACTTATAATTAAATGTTTAACAGGGTTAGCTTGAGAGTTAAATTATATTTATGAAGGATTTTGAACATTACCTAAAACATGCAATCACTAAAGTGTTAGCCTCATTAGTAACCTCAATATCTTGGGCTGTTCTTTCTACATACCAAAACTTATTCCACTTGTATGACTAGTATAATGTAGCTCCCTCAAGATTAAATTCAATCTTTTTTTCCTTTTCAAAGTGAAGAGTAGGACTTCTTCCTCAGGGCTTCCACAGAACTTAATTCATATTTTAACAATAAACTTAGTGAATTAACAAATTGTCATACAGTTACAACATATTAGCATCTTTAAACTATGAGCAACTGTGTATACAATATAATGTCTGTATTTGGCAAGCATTTTCTGTAAATAAATAGAAATCTAGCACTTTTTCCCTCCTTTTTACAAAATCTTCATTCTACCTTTCCTACTATTACCATTATACTTATCCTTTATTAGAGTGTCCCTAATTGATCAGATATAATGGTCATATTTACCTCACATGTTCACTTGAGCTCCCTTTACACAGAAGTCCTGAGGTGGTGAAGCAGTTCTGTTGTATTCAGATAACTGGAAGACTATATTCATGACTAGAAGAAATGACCTCCACCAGAAGTGAGATAATTAATTTACTACCCCTGAATTTAGCCTCTTTTATTTATCATTATCCTCAAAGTTGATGTGTGTTAAGTAGAATTATAAGACAAAGGACTGTGTATTTCATATCAGTCATTTTAACTCTTCATTGCATTGTCAATAGGGTAGCACTTCTCCATGGTTGCTATTACTCATCTAAGATGTGGCTAATCCAAAATGAGTTGTGTAGTGTGTCCAAAATGCATTACACATTACAAAGACAAGGTATGTAAAAATACAAAATTCCTCATTAAATTTTTTTGAAAATATGTTTATGTGACACACATAATATATGAATTTAATTAAATGTAGTTATAAATATTTTACTGATTTATTTTTGTGTATATTTTTATTTTTCAATGTGACTATTAGAAAAATTTTAATTGGGTATATTTGGCTCCTATTTCATTTATATTTCCACTGAATCTATAAAAAAAACCCAGCTTCTTATATATTTAAGGAAAATATCACCAGGGATAGAGCAATAGCACAAGATTTCTACCAAATAAATGGATCAGTCATCCAAAAGAGAGAGAAATCAGTGATTCTGTTGTTTGAGAAGTGGAGAGAAAATGTAAGACCATACTGATGAAAGGCAAAGCTTCATCAGCTATCACTGCAATTCACTTGAGAGAAACTATAATGTTTTTTATTAAAATGTATGCAGAGATATGTGACTGTAGAAGAACTGAAAGCACCTCACTTATCAAAGAATGTATGCTCCATAATCATTTCTTCCATTTCACCATAGTATTGCCTCATGGTTGATGGAGAGGAAGTGTCAGCAGACTGTAAGAACAGAGTATAGGTTTTGTAGTTTGGGGACTGGGGAACTTCTTCAGGTATGTTTTTACAAGTAACCTTTTATACTTGGACCAGTTCTTTCATTCATTTATTCCACCAGTGTTTAGGTACACCCAGTGTTCTAAACCCAAGAAATAGAACAGTGCAGGGATTTTTCAATTTTTTCCACTTGCAACCCTTTTTCCTTTCATTTACACAATTTTAGGTACATAGCACATAAAATGGGTGACGAAGGGGCTGTAGAGATAGTACAGTGGTAGGGTGTTTGCCTTGCAGTTGACCAACCCAAGATGGACCCCGATTCGATTCCCAGCATCCTATATGGTCCCCCAAGCCTGCCAGGAGCGATTTCTGAGTTCAGAGCCAGGAGTAACCCCTGAGTGCCATCGGGTATGATCTCCCCCTAAAAAATGGGTAACCAAGTCTACCACTTTCTGATTGCACTGGTTAAGTTGGGTGTTCTTTATATGACTGAAACCCAATTACAATCATATTTGTAATCAAGGTGTTTAAATAAAGATAATAACAAGTTTTTTAATTTAAAAAAAAAAGAATGGGGGTGGGGGGTGAATGGTTCAGTGCTTATTTTGGCGCTCTGTGCTCCAGGAAAAAGCTCCAGGAAGGAAATTGAGATGGGCCACATGCAAGACATTTACTTCCTATACTATCTTTTTGGTCTCAAGAAACTTATTTTAAAGCACATTTTATTGATTTTATTTTACTGAAACCACTATTATTTACAAATTCCTTCATAAATGGAATCACAAATGGAATCAGGGCCAAATTACCACGAGTATCTACCTCCTTCCACCAAAGTTCCCCAAGTGCATCCATATTACCCCCTAACCCTACCACCACCACCAGCAGCAGCAGCAGTTTCATTTTAAGTTTAGGTTGTTAAAGTTTGAATTTCTTCATTCTACTGATGTTGATTTTGACTTGGATATTTAGTTCTGTCCTTTTTTAACACTACCACAATGCACTGAGACCACTTGGCCCCCAACCCCGATCCTTTTATATTTGTTTTTCTCCTCTTCCACTCAGTTTCCTTCCTTCCACTCACTATACTCTGTGGATATGTGTGCTTGAGGCAACTCTCATTTAGACTATTATTTTTCTTTGTAGAGTTATTCTAAATACCACATATAAGTGATGTCATTCTGTAATTATCCTTCTTCTGACTTACTTCATTTAAAATATTATCTTCCAGTTCCATCCATGTTGTGGCAAATTGCATGACTATATTATATATTACAACTATATAGTATTCCATTGTGTATAATGTACCACATCTTCATGATCCACTCATCTGTTGTTGGACATCTAGGGTGATTCCAAGTTTTAGCTATTGTACTGAGTGCTGCAATAAATAGCAGTGTGTGAATAGCAGTGTATATACATCCTTTTGGATGAATGTTTTTCTGTCCTGGAAATAGATACCCAAAGAGATACTGCTGAATTGTATGACAGTTCAATTTTGAGATTACTGAGAACCCTCCATACTATTTCCCATAAAGTTTGGACCAGGCAGAATTCCTACCAATAGTGGATAAAAGTTGCATTCTCACCACATCCCTGCCAAAAGAGATTGTTTCCGGTATTTTGATATGTGTCGGCACCACTGGTATAAGATAATATCTCATATTATAAGATATTGTCTTAATTCAGACTTCCTTAATGATGATAAGCATGTTTTCATGTGGCTGTTGGCCATCTGTTTTTGGCCGATCCTCAGAGAAGTGTCTGTTCATTTATTCTCCCCATTTTTTGATGAATTTTTAGGTTTTATGGAGTTAACCTTTGTGAGTACTTTATATATCCTAGATATCAAACCTTTATCTGACTGTTGAGTGCAATCATTTTCTCCCATTCAGTTAACTGCCTTCTAATTTTGGCCTATATTTCTTTTCACATAAAGAAACCTTTTAGTTTGATGTAGTTCCATTTATTCAGATTAAATGTCATATTTTTTGCCATTGGTATCCTATCATCGAAGACTTTTTTGAGGTCCAAGTCTTAGATTGTTCTGCCTATGTTTGCCTCAGTAAACTTTATGAATTCAGGTCTAATCTCAAGATTTTTAATCCACTTTGAGTTGATTTTTGTGTAAAGTGTGACACATAAATCTATCTTTAATTTCTTACACATTATTATTTAATTGTTCCAACACCATTTAAAGAGATTGTCTTTATTTGATTTCAAGTTCTTGGTTACTTCATCAAATATTAATTCATCATATATTTGAGGGTTTGTCACTGAATATTCTATTCTGACAGACAAAGGTCTGTCTTTGTTTCAATACCAAACTGTTCGATCACTATGGCATTTTAGTAGAGCTTCAAATTAGGCACTGAGTTCCCACCAGATTCTTGTTTATGGATTTGGCTATCCTAAATCTTGTATGACTCCACACTAACTTTTTAATTAATTATTTTAAATTCATGAAGAATCTTGAATGAATTTGAATGGGGATTGCATTAAATCTATATAGCAGTTTAGGTAAGATGGTCATTTTAATGATATTGATGCTTCCAATCCATGAGCACTGAATGTTCTTCCAATTTCCTTAGGTCTTCTTCAATTCCTTTCTTAAGTATTTTACATTTTCTCACCTCTATTGTTAGGTTGATTCCTAAGTACTTGATAATCTTGAGCACTATTTTAAATGGGACAGATATTTTGAACTCTTTCTCCTCTGATTCGTTACTTTTTTAATAAATATAATTTTTATTTTAATCATAGTGGCTTATATATCATTGACAATAATATTTTGGTACATATTAAAATCAGGGGAATTCCCATCACCGAATTGCCCTCCCTCCATTTCCGTTGCCATCCTACCTCCCATATCCTCCCTCACCCCCAGGGCTGCCAGAATAAGTGGTCCCCTCTGTGCCTAGCTTACTACTTAGTGGTCCTACCCCTGTTTGGTTTTGGTACCTGCCTTATTTCCTGCTCTAATGGGGAGACAGGACTGGATAGTTCAAGTTATGTGGTTTTGTTTGAAGAAGAGAAAAGTAGTAAACTGGGGAAAAATCAAATATGCCAAAAATGGGCAGAGTCCTTCTGGAGACTCTCATCCTAGGTTGGAGAGACAAAAGGGAAAAAGAAGGTGAAACACCATAACAGTGCAAAAAGAGGTGTCAAATAAAATATCCAGTGAGCACTCCAACAATAAAGATAAGCACCACATAAAAGCCATGGTCTAGAGATAAAAAAAAAACATGGCAGAGCACATAAAGGAAGAAAAGAAAAGAAGAAAAAAATATAAATGGAGACAACAACTTCAATATCCACACCAAAACAAAGACTAGATAAGTAAGAAAAATTGTTTTGTGCTTTTTGCTTTTTTTCCTTTTTTTTTCTTCCCTCCTGCACAGGCACAGTAAATATTGGGGTCATTCGAGAAGTAATTCCCTTGGCCTAAGAAATACAGGGTTTCTCCAACCTTGAAGAATATTGTCATGCGATTAACTATAGACTCCTTTCAGGTTCATTTACTCTCCCCTTGGTGCTTTTGTGGTGTATGGAAGACTTATGCTCTGTTCTGGGAAATAAAATCAGACATCTGTATCTAGAAATCTCAGTATCTGCACAGGTCAGGGAGTGAAACTTATGATGAAGTCTTTCCTTGTGGTTCTAGAAGTTCTGTTTACTCGGTATAATTTTAATCCGTCTACTGTGGTTGGTGGTCTTGGTCTTTGCACTGATCCTAGGATGGGGCCTGGGATAGCGTCTTTTGTTATGTTTCCAGAAGACCCATTCTGTTGCAATCATCTCAGACAGACCTCTGGAACTAGAGATCATGGTTGTTGTACAGGTCGTAACTCAAACCCTAGACTAGGGCTTTTTTTTATTGGTCCCAGGAAAAATACAGTCAGGTCATGGTTTTATCAGCCAATCATCTGTAAATCATGATCTTGGCATTTGGACAGACCAAAGGATGACGAGTCTTCTGATTTTGTCTTATCATTAGCTGGTGAGGTAGGATAACCTACTTTTAGGTCAAGTTGTTCCCAGTTTCCTCATTGTCAGGATATCATATTAGAGCTGGCATTTGTTGGTGTTTCATTATTTTTATAAAGAAATGCAACTGCCTTTTGTATATTGACTTTGTAGCCAGCCACTTTGCTGTATTGATTTATTGTTTCTAGGAGCCTTTTTGTGGACTCTTTAGTGTATCTGATGTATTTCATCATGTCATCTGAAAATAGAGATCATTTGGCTTCCTTTTTTTCCATTTGCATTCCTTTAACTTTCTTCTCTTTTCTAATTACTATTGTTAGGACTTATGTAGATACTATGTAGATTATGAGTGGAGACAGTTGGCATCCTTGCCTACTATCTGACCTTAGTGGGAATGCTTTCAATTTTGCCATTAAGAATAATGTTTGTTATGGGCTTGTTATGGATAGGTGTTACTATCTTGAGGACAGTTGCTTCCACCCCTATTATGCTAAGGGTTTTAATTATGAATGTGTATAGATTTTGTCAAATGCTTTCTTTGCATCAATTAATATAACAATGTGATTTTTATCCTTCCTCTTACTGATGTTCTATATAATGTTGATTGCTTTGCATAAATTGAACTATCCTTGCATCCTTGGAATGAAACCTACTTAGTCATGATGTATAATCTTTTTGATATGTTGTTGCATTCATTATGGTAAGATTTTGTTAAGGATTTTTGCATCAATTTTCATCAGTGAGATTAGTTTGTAGTTTTCTTTCTTGGTAGTGTCTCTATCATCTTTGGTAATGAGCATAATGTTAGTTTCATAGAAATTATTAGGGAGGATTCCCATCTCTTCAGTATTTTGGAAGTCTGAGGGTCAAAGGTTGTAACTCTTCTTTGAATGTTTAATAAAATTTACCAGAGACTTGTCTTGTCCTAGACTTTTATTTTGGGGCATTGCTGTTTCAATTTCCTTACTTCAGGTGGGCCTAAAAAGAAAAAGAGAGAAAGAAATTTAATGAACTGGATTAGAAATGAAAAGGGGGAGATCAATACATATTCTGCAGAGATTCAAAGGGTAATCAGAGACTACTTTGAGAAACTCTATGCAACAAAACAAGATAACCTGGAAAAAATGGATAAATTCTTGAACTCTTACAATCATCCATGGTTGAATCAGGATGATCTAGTCTATCTAAATAGACCCATCACTAATGAGGAAGCTAAAATGGTAATCAAAAGTCTTCCTAAAAACAAAAGCCCAGTCTCAGATGAATTAACTAACAAATTATTTCAAACCTTTCAAGACTACCAATATCTCTTCAGGACCTTTGAGGAAATTTAAGAAACACTCCCAAATAGCTTTTATAAAGCAAGTATCACCCTAATACCAAAAACTAACAAAGAAGTGGCAAAGAAAGAAAACTACAGACCAATATTGCTGATGAGCACAGATGCAAAGATCCTCAACAAAATCCTAGCAAATAGGTTCTAATACCTCATCAAAAAGATCATACACCATGACCAACTTGATTTCATTCTAGGAATTCAAGGATAGTTTAATATAGTAAATCAATCAACATAATATACCATATCAACAAGAGAAAAAAATTTATATGATCATATCAATAGATGCAGAGAAAGCATTTGATAAGTTCCAATGCCCATTCATGATAGAAATTCTCAACAAGATGGGAATGGAAGGAACTTCTCTCAATATAGTCAAGGTCATTTACCACAAGCCAATGGCAAATATTATTTTCATTGGAGAGCAACTAAAAGCCTTTCCTCTAAAATATGGCACAAGACAAGGATACCCCATCTCCCTATTCCTATCCAACATAGTACTGAAAGTACTTGCCATAGCAATTATGCAATAAAAAGAGGCATCCAGATAGGAAAAGATAAAGTGAAGCTCTCATTCTTTGAAGATGACATGACAGTATATTTTGATAACCCTAAAGACTCTACCAGAAGCCTCAGAAATAATAGATTCATTTAGCAAAATAGCAGGCTACAAAATTAACATGAAAAAACAATGACCTTCCTTTCTATTAAATAATAATTTTTTAATTTGACCAAAGTGGATTACAAATCATTCACAGTAGTATTTTAGGTACATAGAGACATTAAATCAGGGGCATTTCCACCACCAATGCTGTCCTCCCTCCGCCCCTGTTCCCAGCATGCATCCCATATCACCCCTCCTTTGTCCCCCGAGCTGCTAGTCTAAATGTTCCCTTCTGTGTCTAGCTTGTTGTAGATTGGGTATCGATTCTGTTGTAGTTGGCTTTGGGCTTGGTGTTTAAGTCTGATCAATTTTATTTCTACTCAATGTTCATGGCCATCTTATACACCAATAGTGATAGAGAAGAAAAGGACATTAAAAAGGCAATCCCATTCACATTAGTGTCACACAAACTCAAATACCTTGGAGTCAACTTAACTAAAGAAGTGAGGACCTATACAAAAGAAAACTACAAAACACTGCTTCAAGAAATAAAAGAGGGGGACCGGGCGGTGGCGCTGGAGGTAAGGTGCCTGCCTTGCCTGCACTAACCTAGGACGGACCGC
>PVKC010025164.1:0-16593 GCA_004027635.1 Crocidura indochinensis | reverse complement strand
TATACGTGTGGGACAAAGAGAGAGAGAGGAGGAGGAAGGAGACGGGGGAGGGGATTCAGGAAGGGAGAAGGAGGAGAGGAAAGGAGAGAGAGAGGAGGAGGCAGATGCAGGAGGGAAAATGGAGGGGGAGAGAAAGGAAGGAGGAGGATGGAGCATAGCATTTGAATCCCCACCCTCCATTCTGTCCCCTGACTCAGTTCAGTTTATGTGGGATATGCCCAGGTCCAATTCGCAGCACAGATCTGGTTCTGACTGGGAGGCACCCAGCAGAACCCTGCTATGATCCCCAGACTCTGACATGGCAGACAGGTGCTTGAGCAAGGAGTCAGGGGGCATTTTGCCAACACTATTTGGGTGGTCAGAGTTGTCTCCCCCAAAGATCAATGCTTGAAAGATCAAACAGTAGTTATCTGGAAGTTGAACTTGGACCTTTCTTGAAGAGACCTCCTGGTTTCTAGAGCTGATCTGGAAATGCCTGCAGAGGCTGGTGTGAGGGCCATTGTGGGCATGGAGCAGCCATATCTGTGTCTCTGAACTGCCCTGACTCAACTCTCTTAGATGAGAGACGCCTGGTGCCATGGACCGTTTTTAGGTTGATTTATTCTGGAACATCTCCCCTTTGGGCCTGTGGTTAAATTCAAGGACCTGGGAAGATGGTACTTCTCAGGCCTATCATGCTAGGGATTTATAGGGTTACCTGGGCAGTGCTAGAGCTGGTAGAGTGGCACCCAGTGATGCTCAAGGGTCTGTGTGATGGGAGGGGGTGGGGTGACCCCCATGACAGGCAAGTGCCTTAAAGAACCATGACATTATTCCAACAGCTTCTTTGAGAATTCATCAGGTTTTTTTGGCTGTAATAACAAATACACCCTAAAGTCCATGACTTCCAACAGTCTGTTATCTGTTTTTCATTAAGAGGGCAGGGTAGGGGGAGTCCTGCTTGGTTTCCCAGGGAGGGGAAGCAGCAGCCTGACTCAATGTATAACACACACTAGTAGCAAAAACCACAGGGCAAATGAAAACACTGGCCTTCTCTGACAGTTACCCCTAGAACTGGCACCTTTATGTTTGCCCACATTTCTTGGCCAAAACCAGGTGCTGTCCAGAGTGAGTGAAGCGACCACATCTCACACCCACAGGGAGGCACACACTGGTATGATGACAAAGCACAGCCTGTATTGGATAGGCCTGAGGGAAGGAGCTGAAAGTTGGAACGATATTTCCCAGTAACCAAGGCTTGGTGGGGGCAATATGTGAACCAATGACAACCCAGTATCTCCATTCCCAAAAGTACACCCTCACTGAAATCCACAACCCAACTGTGGAATCCTACCCAAAGACTAAGTGGACTTTTTCCCTCTTTAATTTAATTGATTTTTTTTAGTTTTATTTTTGGGCCATATCTAGCAATTACTTAGGGCTTGCTCCTGGCTCTGCACTCAGATATCACTCTTGGTGGAACTCTGAGGAATAACCAACCCTGTGTGGTATTGGGAATGGAACCTGGATTGACCATATATAATCAAGTGCCCTACTCATTATACTATCTCTCCAGCCCCTAAATGAAAAATTTCAAATTTTACTACATCCTCGTGGAAAGGAGTTTGTCTTGCTGGCAGCTAACCTCAGCTTCATGCCCAGTACCACATAGAATACTGTCCCCTGAACATTCCCAGGAGTGATCCCTGAGCACAGAGTTAGAAGTTCTAAGCACTGTTGAGTATGGCCCATTCCCCAACTCTAAATAAAACAAAAATAAATAGATAAATATGACTCCTTCAGTAATCTGGGCTTTGATAAATAGGAGAGTCCTCTGCACTCTTTACTATACTTCCAGGGATGCAGTATGTCTGCAAAGGAGGAGATTCCCCAGAGAAACAGAATCTGTGCATAAGCACTTGGAAGGAAGTACTTGCCAAGCAGATTCCATATTCCAGACTATCCAAGAATTAGAACACCAAGGCCATAGTGATAACACAGTGGGTAGAACATTTGCCTTGTGAATGACTAACTCAAGTTTTCAGGGTTTGATTCCCAGCATCCCAGATAGTTCCCTGAATCTGCAGGAGTGATTTCTGAGTGCAGAGCTAGGAGTAACCCCTGAATGCCACTGGATGTAGCCCCAAAACAAACAGCAACAAAAGAATTAGGACACCTTGTTTCAGAACCAACCCTTCCTCCCAGCTTCCCATGGCCCACCACACACCCTTCCTTCATCCTAGACTGCGGGATGTAAAGACCTGTGCTTGGATCCAAGTGAGCTGTGGGGCTTTGGCCAGCCAAACTGTGGATGAGAATTGTGGTTTCCTTACAACATTTAAAGGGTGTGTAATCTCCACTTTGAAATTTATTTTTTGATTTTTGGGCCACACCCAGTAGTGCTCAGGAATTACTCCTGGTTCTGTGCTCAGGAATCACTCCTGGTAGGCTCAGGGGACCATATGGGATGCTGGGATTGAACTTGCTTGGCTGAATGTAATGTGGCTGCCCTTCCTACCATGCTATTTCTCTGGCCCCCAAGATTTGTTTCTAAAAAAGAATTTCTGGTCCAGGACATGATGCCATCTGTATTTCAAGTGAACAAAATCCATATCCTCTCTCACAGGTCCCCCTGATGCTGGTGTGACTTTCTGAACAGATACATGGGGTGGAGGTTGGATCTGTTCACAGTTAGAAGCCAAGACTTCCTTTGATTGTCCTTCTTGGGCCAAGAGTGTGGATGTAGCATTGTTTTCAGCCCTTGGTGTGAAGACCAAGAATAAAGGGAAGAATGAGAGCTTCTTTTCTGCTTTGCCTCTTTCTGCCCCAATATAACCCAACCACAGTGTCTACATAAACCAGACTAGCTCCGTAGCCAAGGAACAAAAATTTCTTGTGGGCACCAGACCCTTGTGTTGAAGGAATAGAGAACTGATTTATGGATTCTCTCTTGAGCACTCAGAATGCTGGTTTGCAGAGGGAGTTTGGCCCAGATATTCTAACAGTGGGCTGCTCATTTGCTGGCTGGCCTTCTGTGTGTGGACTTTTAATAGGATGCACTGTCTATTTTTCTATTCAAGAGCTTTTTGTGTTAGAATAACACTAAACACATCAAGACTTATCCCCAAGCTGCAAACTTTATCAAGGTTCTGCTTTCCTTTTGGAATTGATTCCAGCAATTAGACCATAACCTACATATTTTTCTTTCTCTTTTGTTTTTGTTGGTATCCTCATAATAGCCATGATGAATTACGTCCCGGGATAAAATGAATGCTCATGGTACTGGTTGACGGCAATGATGCTACTTTAAGCCAGAATATCATAAATTCATAGATAGAACAACACACAGAAATGGGGAAACAGCTTGACTAGCTAATTTATGAAGCCATAAAGCTGGTAATCAATTCTGGACCTTTAAGCGGTGTCAAGAAATGTAGATTGAAATATAATAGATTCACTTAGGGCAATGCTCAGGGCCTTCCAAAATGTCCCATTAGCTCGTCTCAGGAAAGCAATCTTTTGAGATTTGTTTGAAGAATACCTGTGCAATTTTATTTCTTTTTATGGAATCTAAGAATGGAGGGTTTTGTAGAAATCGTGAGAGCAGAATGAAGTAAGCTGGTATTGCAGTGAGATGAGGAGGAGAGGGAATAAAGGAAGGGCATGGGAAAGATGAGGAAGTGGCATATCTCAGAGAAATCCTTTATAAGTGTCCAAGCTCTTCTTTGATCCTTTGAATAGCTGGTGGGTAGGGCACCATTTTGGTTGATGCAGCTGACATTCTGGAAATACTTTACTGCTTGGTATCCGGACTGTTGGGAGGGTCATGGAAGGGAGGAAGGGAATAAGGGAGGGTGATATGGAAGGAAGATTGGTGTCTACCTGTGGTATCTTTCATGCAGGTCAACTTCGGGACGTCAAAAGAAGAATAGCTCCATATCCTAATACTGACTCAGCTTTTAGTTGAGACATCTGGTCAACCCATGAACACTCTCTACAGGACCAACTTTGCATAACTTGTCACATTATATTTTCATCCTTTAGGTTCTTTTTCAGTTTCCTTTCCAAATACATTTTATTTATTAAGAACTTGCCAAATTTTTTTTTGTTTTTTTTTTGGGTCACACCCGGCAGCGCTCAGGGGTTACTCCTGGCTCCATGCTCAGAAATTGCTCCTGGCAGGCACGGGGGACCATATGGGGCACCAGGATTCGAACCGATGACCTTTTGCATGAAAGGCAAATGCCTTTCCTCCATGCTATCTCCCGGGCCCCAACTTGCCAAATTTTTAAAACTGGATTCCATTTTTTTTTATCCAGAATAACTCTGTGAAAGCCCAGTCACTCTAGAAGCATAGCTTTATTTTCATTTGAGAGTTAGTAAAATTGAGGTATAGAACTGTCATTTGGTCTGTGACATGGTGTCACTGAGTGGCAAAAAGGTAATAGAACTCACCCAAGTGTTCCCAGACCTCATGACCCATGTCTCCTGGTGATCCACTGTGTTTTTGTGATGAAAGGCCAGGAAAGCTGGCCTAGATCTTGTGTAGTGGAGATGGTACAGATGACAAGATAGTCACTTCATCCAGGGTCACTGAGTTTCTCTAAAAGAGAGAATGTTTGCTACCTCCAACAGGACCTAAGTGACTTTAGGTCATATTGTCTCTATGTGACTTCAACATTGTGCCTCGAGAATTTAAGGGACACAAGCAGTGCTATCTAACTCTGGTCTGCTATTCCCATTCTTACCATTTCTGGAATGAATTCTGTTTGCTCTGAGATACTCCTTCTGGTCAGTTTGTGCACAACCAGAAAAGTGGTTTTCACTCCTCCTTACATCTTAGGGAAGGGGCCTGCCTTCCAGGCTTGGCTTCTGGGGGCCACTTCTTTCAGCCAATTTCCCCTGGATGGCTTTGTTAAGGCTTCCATTTCTGCTTCCTTCCTTTGATTTTTTTTCTTCCTTTCTACTTCCTTTTTACTTTTTAACCTGACTCCTGAGAATCTGGAAGCTTCTATCTCTATCTCTCCTTATCTCCTTAGCATGTGGGTAAATGAGAAGTTGCATGGTTTCAATAGCCTTATTCTCACCTCCACCCTTTCAACTCCTGTTATGACTGGTTAATACAGCTCTCTCTCTCTCTCTCTCTCTCCCTCCCTGCCCCCCACTCTTGCTTGTGAAAGGCCCCCTCTTGCCTCCTCTGGAAATTGGCTTCTCCTCAGGGTTAGCAAGCCCTCCAATTAGCCATTTTATTTCTTTCCATTATGATGTCATCATAGTTTAGGTCACATGTTTATAATCCTGTGAACTGTTTCTGGTTTCCTCATTCCACCTCCATCTAGGCCTAAGATCCACCACTACCATCAGTGCTCCCCACCCTATACTTGTGCTTCATATCATCATTCACCCCCATCCCCAACTCAATCCCATGTTACTCAGGAACCTCAGATGAGTCCTGTCAAGAGTTGGTCACCATTAGATTGCTTCTTGTTTTATTTTTCTCTGTAAACTACGTTAGAGATATGACCTGTGATTTATTCCTCCCTCTTCGCCTTATTTTACTTCACACGATGTCCATACTGCAGGGCACTGCACAATTTCATTTGCTGGTGCAGCTATATCGTTTGTCACTGTGACCTCTGGACTTCATAGTCATGCCACGGACACTTTGGACAGTTCAGGAAGTTCTCTGGATCCCCAGGAAAGTGGGTTCAGGGTTTGGTGAAGGATGAAGACACACATGCAATTATGATTCAACACAACAACTGAGTGTGTCTCCATTCTTCGCTGAACCCTGCACTCACTTTCCTTGGGACCCAGAGAACTCCCTGAATTGTCTGGACAAAGAGGCCATGGCACAGGTAGACCTCAATTTTCTGCTTACAGTGCTCATCAAGTGCTTACAGAGAGGGGGGATGTGACATCTCTGCCTCAGTCTTCCTAATCATCAGTGATCCCCCCTGTGGAATATTTTATTTATTTATTTTATAATTTTTGGGCCATACCTGTTGGTTTTCAGGGGTTATTCCTGGTTCTGAGCTCAGAAATTACTCTTGGCAGACTTGGGGGACAATATGAGTAGCTGGGATTGAACCTGGGTCAGCTGCATGCAAGGCAAATGCCCTCCCCACTCCAGTCCTCTGTAGAATTTTATCTGTACTATTTATGTGTTCCCAGTCATGAAGTTGACTTTCCCCTGCCAGAAGCTGGGCAGACTCTGCACCTTGATTTAACTCCAGATCTTTCCTGCTCCTACGAGGCTTTTGTTGTAGGCAGTGAAAGGGATTTGGGGGAAAGTAGAAGCTTGGTTGGTGGGATGGGAAGATAGCACAGTGATTGGGGCACAGGCTGGTGAGCATCTGATCAGGTTCAGTTCCTTATACTGCTATATGGTATCCAAGCATCACCAGGTATAGTCCTGTAGACCTCCAGCATCATTGGGGGGGGGGGTGTCCTGGGTATTCCTAGTCTGTTCCTTGGCATTGAACCACCAGAACAGTTGCCTGAGAATTGTGTTGGTCCCTCATACCTTTTGAACACTGCTTAGGAAACATCCCTCAAGAGTGGAACACTAAGTAGATAGTACTGGAGCTAAAGTCAGGGCTGATTCTTCCTTCTGAACCTCCTGCTTCCGTGTCCAAGACATTCCCAAAAGGCACCTCTCCTGATGGCTGTCTGTGTCCCCACTGTGTCACCCAAGATACCAGGAACACGTTCTTGTTCTCTGAAGCCACTAGGAACCCGTGGGTTGCTCTATTGTGACCACTTCCCATCATAGACTTCCCACCTGCTCGTCCTAGGGAAGCAGAGCTGTGGTTTTTCTTGGAGAGAGTCTCATGTGCTCCTGGGCTGATATGCCACATATAGGGTGGTAGAATGATTTCTGCCTTTCTGGCCAACAACAGACACGTCTCCTGATGTGTCAGATCTGAGACATCCCTCCAGCACCAGCAGAGAGGTGAGCCCAGGGCCCAGCATCTGCATCTTCCCCATCCACGCTCTACTGCATGTCTTCATGGGTCCAGAGTGATAGCACAGTGGGAAGGGCATTTGTTTTGCATGTGGCCAGCCCTGGTTCAATCCCTGGCATCCCATAGGATCCCCTAAACCTGTTAGGAGTGATTTCTGAGCACGGAGCTAGGAGTAACTCCTGAGTACCAGTAGGTGTACCCCTCCCCCCAAAATAACTGCAAAGACTGATATGGGAAAAATAAGTGCCAAGAAGAAAAATAAAGGAAGACAGAAAATAGTGGATTAGGTTGGGATTGCCCAGAAGGGAAGTCAGAGAAAGGGAGATATTTGGTTAAAGGTTTAGGAGAGATAAATGGAGCCATTCTCCCAGAGAAGAATATTCTGGAACATTTCAGAGGAGGGAACAGACTGTGCTCTTGGAGTTTCAGGAGGAAAGAGGAGGCCAGTTTGGCTAGAAAGAGGTGAGGTGGGGGCAGAGAGGACTCCAGTGAAACTTTCCTTCAGAAAAGTCCAGAAGGAGGGTGTGGTCGAACCCCAGACACTCCATTAGCATGGGTGAGGCTTACTGTTGGGCCCATAAGGTTCAGGATTAGAGGGGGAAATTGCCACGGCACTGTGGAATCACGTAGATGACAATTGCCCTTGGTGGCTGAGCCCTGAGTTTCCCAGAAGTGGAATACATGGAGGTCAGGCATGGCCTCTGACTCTAGTTAGATGTGCAGTAGGTAGGCAGGGGACACAAGAGAGGGAAGCCCAGATTTGGACGTAGAGCAGTTGGCAGAGTGTTGAGGAACCACTGCACCCACTTCCAGTCTCAGTGGGGCCCCTTGAGAAGACTCTGAGATCCCCGCAGTGGATGCTGCAGAGGATGGCTTTGTTGTGCATCACTTTCCTCCTCCAAAGAAACTGTGCCCCTGTGACCCTTTCACTGCATCTGCCTCTAAGTTTCTCTTGCTCTTGAGAGCAAAGAAGTTGAACCTTCCTTGCCTGGTACCAGGGCCTGGTTGTGTAAAACATGCTAGGTATGATGGGGATGCCAAGGCCCGTGTATGTATGTACATGTCCCTGAGTGGCCTCAGCCAGGTGGGCAGCATTCCCGAGGTTTCCTTTCCTATTTGCGGAACACAGGAGTCTTGGGATCATTGACCTCAAATATAGAGGCCGCACTTGGGCTGCCATTACAGTTCAGTAGTACCTACTTGAAGCTCTGTATTCTCTGTGCGACTTTGAGGATTCCCATCTCCTCTGTGACTACACGGACTGATGGCCCCGTTCTGTGTTCTTGGGGTGGATCTGGGCATGTAGGGAGAGCCAGGGACCGGGGCTAGCTATGCAGAGAGAGGGAACAGATTGGAGTGTGCGCGTTCCTCTTTGGGTGGAGATCAGCCATGCCCAGGAAGAAGCAAGTTGGAAGAAGTGCCAGTTGCCTGGGTCCCCAAAGTCGAGAGAATCCCCTTATCTTTCTGGTTTTAGGCTTCTGGAGCACCCCTTACTGATTCTTTCCTTTGTATCATATCAGGAAGACGATTCAAGTCTTGCTGTTTCCTAGGGCAGACACAGGAAAATATAGCCTGTCCCCTAAATAAGCTAACTCGGGTTGGGGGGGGGATCTTTTGTTCTGCTTATCCCTCAATGACACAGGCCTCCCTTCCAGAACTGGGGCTGCCAGACTGCTCTATACACTCAGCTTGCAGTCCTAGCACAAAATTGCAGGCAATAGGTAGCAGCAAGGGCCTGAGCAATAGTACAGTGGGGAGGACATTTGCCTTGCATTAAGGGATGACCCCGATTCTGATCTCCAGCATCCCATATGATCCCTTGAGCACCACCAGGAAGAAGCCCTGAGCATTGCAGGGTGTGGCCTAAAAACAAAAAGTAACAGCATATTATGAAGTCCCCTTGGGAAACCACTCACCCTATCGAATTGTTCATTTTGCATACAGTGGGGGAAAGTGACTCCGTCACCTCTAATAGGTTTTGCGGGTTTTTTGCTTATAATTTCCTTAGCTTTTGCTTATATGCTTTGAGGCTCTGCTCTCTCTGTCTCTATCTCTGTCTTTCTCTCTGTCTCTCTCTCCCTTTCTTTTTCTCCTCCCCTCCCTCCTTCCCTCTCTCTCCATATATGAATTGTTTCTTTTTATTATTAAGATTAGCTCATCTTTGTTCTGAATAATGAGTTTTGTCTTAAAAATCAGCGTTTTCTGGATTTAAAAAAAAACAAACTTTAGATATTTTATATCAGGGGGTCGGAGTGATAGCACAGTGGTAGGGCATTTGTCTTGCACTCGGCTGACCCAGGACAGACCTTGGTTCGATTCCCAGCGTCCCATAAGCTCCCCCAAGCCAGGAACAATTTTTGAGTGCAGGGTCAGAAGTAACCCATGAGCATCACTGGGTGTGGCCCCTCCAAAACAAACAAAGAAACAAAAAGATACTTTTTATCAGGAGCTCACCTGAAATATAGCTTATATATATTTATATCAAATGTGCCTTTTGTTTGTTTTTTTTGGGGGGCCCTCACTGGGTAGCTCTCAGGGATTACTCCTGGCTCAGCACTCAGAAATCACTCCTGTCAGGCTCAAGTGACCCTTATGGAATGCTGGCGATTTAACCTGGGTTGTCATATGCAAGGCAAAAAGCCTTACCCATTGTGCTATCACATCAGTCCTCACTGGGTCACACCCGGCAGTGCTCAGGGGTTACTCCTGGCTCCATGCTCAGAAATTGCTCCTCGCAGGCACGGGGGACCATATGGGACACCGGGATTCGAACCGATGACCTTTTTGCATGAAAGGCAAACCCCTTACCTCCATGCTATCTCCCGGCCCCCCTCACTGTTTCTTTATTTAAAACATTTTTAAATTGTAACACTGTGATTTACCAAGTTACTCATAATATCGTTGTTTAAGTATTGAATATTCTAACCCCAATTCCACCACCAGTGTGACCTACCCTTCAAGAGTGTCCCCAATTTTCCACTCACCACTCAGCATGCCCCCTTGCAGGCACAAATTGACCCCAGAATTTTGTTAAAACTTAGATCAACGAGGGTCAACTTGAAATGAATGTTCTTATCTCTTCCTGGTGTTGGTGTCTAAGGATTTACTGGTGTGGCTGGAGCTAGTTGAGCTTCTTTATTACTCTTCAGGCTCACTAAGCTGGTAGATTGCTGTGTAACTTTTATAAGAAATTGGTGGGGCCCGGGAGATAGCATGGAGGTAAGGCGTTTGCCTTTCATGAAAAAGGTCATTGGTTGGAATCCCAGTGCCCCATATGGTCCCCCGTGCCTGCCAGGAGCAATTTCTGAGCATGGAGCCAGGAATAACCCCTGAGCACTGCCGGGTGTGACCCAAAAAACCAATAAATAAATAAATAAATAAATAAATAAATAAATAAATAAATAAAAGAAATTGGTGTAGGGGCAGAGAGATAGCATGGAGGTAGGGTGTTTGCCTTGCAGCCAGAAGGACGGTGGTGGTTTGAATCCCGGCATTCAATTTGGTCCCCGGAGCTTGCCAGGAGCGATTTCTGAGCACAGAGCCAGAAATAACCCCTGCCGGGTTTGACCCCCCCCCAAAAAAATAAAAGAAATGGTGTGAAACCTGTCCTGTTTATTTTTGTTGTAAGTATGTTTGTGATCAACTAAATGAAAGTTGGGTTTTAAGTCTTCCAAGATGCGATTCGTTTGGACATGAGGTTTGATTTTCATAGTGTCTGTTTATAATTAAAATCTATATGTTCTAAAGTTAACTTATTTTGTACTTTTCATTTTTACGCTTTTTCGAACTATCACGTTTCTTTAGTCCTCCTCCCTCAGCCGCTGTGTCTATTTTTGATGTCTACTCTAATTTTAGTCCATGTGAACCTACTTTTACAACTTTGTAATTATTCCTCACCTAACAGAATGGAAAGATAAACAAGATCTGCTCACCACAAAATATGAGATTTTGAGTATGTTACCCATTTCATTGGCTCTAATTTGATTTAACTGATTTTGAAGTTGATCTTTGTTATTTTAATAGTATTGCTGTTTATCTGGATTGAACTATTGCTTAACATTTTCTTTGTTTACCTTTGCTTCTGGAATGGTTTTCTTCCCTTCTGGACTTAATTTTCCCACTATTTCTTTAATAAGCTGTCTCTGAGTGTTAAAATCATTCAGTTACCAACTCAACATTCCTTCAATTTGCTTTTCCTCTTGAATGATAGTGTTTCCTGATAGAATTTTATTTTACTAACGGTTTGCTTCCATCAGCAATTTGATCAAATGGTTTTATTGCCTCTGAAATCTAATGTTGCTTGGGAGAAATCTTGTATTCATCAATTTGGTTTCTTGGCAGATTTTGTCTGGCCACTTTTTATTTATTTGTCTGTTTACTTTTGTTTGTTTGATTTTTTGTCACATCAGTGATACACAGGGCTTCCTCCTGGTTCTGTGGTGCTGGCGATCAGACTGTGTGTAAGGCAAAAGCCTTACTTAATCTCTACATGTTTTTGGTTCCCTCTGGGCCACTTTCACTTTATTTAAAAATTCACCATTATCAAAAACAACTTCAGGCCTGGGAGATAACATGGAGGTAAGGCGTTTGTCTTTCATGCAAAAGGTCATCGGCTCGAATCCCGGTGCCCCATATGGTCCCCCGTGACTGCCAGGAGCAATTTCTGAGCATGGAGCCAGGAATAACCCCTAAGCACTGCCGGGTGTGACCCAAAAACCAAAAACCAAAAAAAATTTACCATTATCTTATGAGATGTGAATTTATTTTATGTATTTATCTTAGAGTCCCCCTTTTTCATTCCAAAGTTTCTTTTTTTCCCTCAAATCTTACTATCTCTCTCTTTTGGATTTTTTTTATCATTCATTTTTTAGTCTTGGAACCCCAGTGGTCATCTCCTTCCTGTCTCTTTTTGATTTAAAAAAATCAAAATTTTAAATTATCTATGATGTTCACTCTCTAGGATTTATTTAAGTTCTATTTAAGTTTTATTTATTTTATTTTATTAATTTATTTTATTTCAGTTCTCCTTAAACTGGTATATAGTAGTTGACTTTAATTATTGTCTTAGAAGTTATTTAACACTTGGATCAAGAGATAACACTTGATCTCATCTCTCCAACACAAAGCTTGAATTGCTGTTTCTCCTTTTTCATCAATTCATATCCACCTATTTGAGTTTTTTGTTCACATACTTTGCAATCTTTGCTTTGCATACATCGTGGGGATTAATTTTTCTTTATCTGTCATTTTTTCTTTATAAGTTCTCTGGAATCTAAGATGTGAAAGCGTCTTGCCAAAGCTCCATATCTCTTTGCTTTTGTTGGAAACTGTACCAGAAACGTAGGAGTTTTGATGATTAGGAATCCATTACTCTCATATACATACACATATATAAGCGTACATATACATCTTCTGCATATACACCCAGAGATATATCTTTTCTATAGTCTTCACTATATAATATTAGAAACCTGCCTTCCCACAGATGATTTTTTTCAATGAAATTTTTTTTTTGTGGTTTTTATTGGGTCACATCCGGCAGTACTCAGGGGTTACTCCTGGCTCCATGCTCAGAAATTGCTCCTGGCAGGCACGGGGGACCATATGGGGCACCGGGATTCCAACCGATGACCTTTTGCATGAAAGGCAAACGCCTTACCTCCATGCTATCTCCCGGGCCCCAATTTTTTTCAATGAAATTTTAATTGAATCCCCATAAGATAGAGTTATAAAGTTGTTGTTGAATTTCAGTCATACAATGTCCAACACCCATCCCTTCACCAGGGCACATTTCCCACCATCAATGGCCCCAATTTCCCTCTACCCACCCCCCTGCCATATCTATGGCAGATATTCTCTCTCTCTCTCTCTCTTTTTCTCTCTCTCTCTTACTCTCTTTAGGCACTGTGGCTTGCAATAGTATGATGGAAGGGGTACCATGCATGATCACTTTGCCTCCCATAGGTTTTCAATGTTTGTAGGCAGCCTTGGGCACACAGAAAACTTTCTTGTTAGGGGTTCCCAGCCTCATCTCTTCTTCCAGCCTTGGATTATTTTTCTCACTTCTTTGGTTCTTCCTTGAGCCCTAGAACCCCAACTCTCATCTTTAGGACAAATGTTTGTCACCTCAATCTCTATGGTTACTGTGAATGCAGCTAATGGTTTCTCTCTAGTTTCATTTCTCTCTTTAATTTTCTGGCTCTTGGCTTGCTTGCCTTAGCTCTGGGGCTATTACAGAAATAGTTTTTCTAGACGCTGGGAGTTGGTGTTATATTTTCCATAGCATTACATGTGTTTTTAACAGGCATAGGGTGGGTGTGACTGTCTCATATGGTCTGACTGCCGTATGATGCCCTTGGGTTGCTTTTTAGGCAGTCAGCTATTAAGGAAGATTATTTCTTGCACTTTAATTAAATCCGCAGACAGAGTGGACATTCATTAAGATAAATGACTATTTTATTGTTTTGTTTTGTTTTGGGGCCACACCTGATGGTGCTCAGGGGGGTTACTTCTGGCTCTGCACTCAGGAATCACTCCTGGCTATGCTTAGGGGACCCTATGGGATGCCAGGGATTGAACCCAGGTACATTACATGCAAGGTAAGCATCTCCCTATTGTGCTACTGCTCTAGTTCCTAAATGACCTTTTTATTTCATAAGAGGAGGAAATGGGAGATTGCAGTCACACACAAGACTTACTCCTGCTTCTGTGTTCTTGGTGGTGCTCAGGGATCCATATCCAGGTCCAAGGATTAAATTGGGTTGGCTATGTGCAAGGCAGATGCCTTACCCCACACATTATATCTTTGCCTCTAGAAATTTTCCACTTCCTATAAATGACATGTGTCTACTTTGTCACTCAAAAATGACACAGTGGGTTGAGGGCTTACCTTGCACACAGCCAACCTCGGTTTGATCCTTGGCATCTCCTATGCCGATGATTTCTCGAGCACCACTGGGAATGATCCTTGAGTAAAAAGTTAGGAGTAAGCCCTGAATACTTCTGGGTGTGGCCCCCAAACAAACCAAACCAAACATGACATCACTTTTAATAGAAATTCTATAGAAATATCATAAATAAATAAAATGTAATTGTTCAATTGTATAATCCTTATGCAATTATCGTCTCTTTATATTTTATGTAACATTTGCATTTTTCTGATTGTGATCATATCTGAATAACGTTTGGCATATATGTCTATTTATTCTAATAAATTGTTTCTAGGTAGCTAACAAAGTTTTTATAGTTTTGTAGACACCTAGGGATGAAAACTTGCTGTTAACCTGAAGACTAATAAAATAACAAAAAGGAAAAAATAGGGATTAGCATTTGATGTCCAAGGACTCCAGAAAGAAAAGAAGTAAACGTGTCTATAATTTTGTGGCTTTTAGTAGATAAATAGCTTGTTTCTTTGCTTGGGGGTCAAATCTAGCTATATTCGGGGCTTACTCCTGGGTCTGTGCTCAGGGACCACTCTTGGCATTGCTCAGGGGAACATATGCAGTGCTGGGATTGAATTGGATTTGGCCACATGCAGGGCAAGTTTTTACCCTTGTGCTATCTCTTCACCCCACAATGAATAACGGTTTATGGGGGCTGAAGCAATAGTACAGTGGTTAGGGTATTTGCCTTGCACATGGCTAAATCAGATGGAATCCCCAGCAACCCCAAATGATTGATTTTAATTGAATCCTCATAAAATAGAGTTAAAAGTTATTGGTTGAGTTCAGTCAATGTTCAATACCCATTCCTTCACCAGGGCACATTTCTCATCATCGATGGCCCCAATTTCTCTCTATCTCCTTCTCCAATTAAGGCAGATATTCTTCTGCCCTCTCATGAGTAATCCTTGAGTGAGAAGCCTGGAATAAGCCCTGAACATCACTGGGTGTGACCTACCTACTACCTCCTCCAAAAGAACATTTTAACAGCAGAAAAAAATAAGGGAGTAATCTAATAAAAAAGGAAAAATGCCTTCCATGATTTTCCATGATTTCAATTTCACAAGTAAAATCACTCTTCTCCCACCTTCTCATTTTTTTTTTTTTGGTTTTTGGGCCACACCCAGCAGTGCTCAGGGGTTACTCCTGGCTATGCGCTCAGAAGTCGCTCCTGTCCTGAGGAATCATATGGGAACCGGGGGATCGAACCGCGGTCCGTCCTAGGCTAGTGCAGGAAAGGCAGGCACCAAACCTCCAGCGCCACTGCCCAGCCCCTCATTTCTAAGAGTGATTGTTAGAAAGACCAAATTCAAGAGAAAGATTCCCTGGACAGGTTTTGGGGGAGGGCTTGAGGGGGTTCTGAATGGGTGGCTTGGTTTGGAAGAGGTCAGATTTATCAGGAGAACCTCAAGAAAGGGGGTATTGCCCATAGTGGGTCCCCAGGACACGATGCATTGTCTTGTAAAGGAATTTCCCATGAAGCCAGGTTAGGGGGTCACAAAGGAAGGCTCAGCTTTGTCCCTGTTGATGGACAAATCTTCCTGAAAATGGTGCCCAGAAGGGCTGGGTGTCCTTCTGCATATACTTACATGTACACCTTTCATGATATCTACATCTATTCACATGCATCATTATACATACGATATACAGTCATTCCTTATGCATATATACACCCTACATCATATACATGCATGTATACCCTTCATAATACACATCAGATATGTCCACGCACATCAGTCATGATGTCTATGTATAAGCACACATACCACCATGTGTCATGTACACATTCTTCACTATATACATATGCACGCATCATCATATACTCTCATACATACTTCAGCGTACATCCAATACATCCTTCATCATAGAAATAGAAATATGTCGTTCATTTACATGTATTTGCATATGCATTTATATATGCATATACAGCCTTCACTGTATATACACAAATATACCGTTTATCATATACACACATACACACACTTCCATATACATATACATATATCCTTCATTATATACAAACACATAATATACACAATATATTATGAATATATTATATTACTTCACAATCTATTATAAAGTATATGCATAATATACATATATCCTTCCTTATACATAATATACTACACGATATTACATATTTTATATGAAGTATATCTTACATGTATTCCCTTCATCATATATATCATAGATGCATACATCCTTCATCACGCATACCATCTACATATGTGTTCTCATCATATACCTATACACATACATATGCATTTCATCACGTGTATTGTGTACATGCATGTTCATGCACTTGCATCCCTCCCTAATCATAGAGTGCATCTTCATCACATGCATGTTCACTCCAAAGCTGATTTGATCTGGACAGCTTTCAGATCTCTTCCTATGACAGAGAATCCCCATGAAAAAAAAGTTCCTTTTCGGGGGGCATCAGGGGCTCCCATGAAGGGTCAGGAATTCTTGGGAAACCCACTGGCAATTCTTTCTGTTATTGTTTTTGGGTCACACCCACCTGCACTCAAAGCTCCTGTCTGTACACTGAGAAGTCACCCCTGGCGGGCTTGGGGGTGAGGCGGGGACACCATATGGGATGCTGCTGGGGATTAAACCTGGGTCAGAGACCTGCAATGTAAATGCATCCACTGTGCTATTGCTCCCCCCACTCACTGGCGATTCTTGGCTAACCAGGATGATGG
>PVKC010025163.1:0-16562 GCA_004027635.1 Crocidura indochinensis | reverse complement strand
TGGCCTTTAGTTGGAAGACCTACTTCCATAGGGTGTGTGGAGGGGGGGATAGCTTGGGGTGAGGAACACTGCACAAAGGGGAGGGAACAAGCCACTCTGGAGCTGGAGCTGGTTCTGGGAGGGGGTAAATGTTATACATGAGGGGGCCGGGCGGTGGCGCTGGAGGTAAGGTGCCTGCCTTGCCTGCACTAACCTAGGACGGATCACGGTTCGATCCCCCGGTTCCCCATATGGTCCCCCGTGCCTGCCAGGAGCGACTTCTGTGCGAATAGCCAGGAGTAACCCCTGAGTGTCACCGGGTGTGGCCCAAAAACCAGAAAAAAAAAGAAAGAAAGAAAGAAAGAAAGAAAGAAAACATGAGAGCCATAGCTGGTATATTTAAAATTTTATTTCTAGAAACAATAACCTAATTACTTAATTTGCTCTGCTCTCAACAGCAATCTCTTTTATAAGGTGACTGAAAGGAGAGAGAGAGAGAGAGAAAGAAAGAGAGAGAAAGAGGGAGGGAGGGAGAGAGAGAGAGAGAGAGAGAGAGAGAGAGAGAGAGAGTTAAATGCACTGAGCATATGCTTGGTATGGCAGAGGGAAGGTTTGATACCCAGCACAGCATGGCCCCCTGAAGTCCTGATAACTGCTAGCTATGACCCAAACCAACTCCTACCCCCCCAAAAGGTAAATATATTGGGGGAGGGCAATGAATAACTTTTTTCAAGTGAGTTACAACACATACGCATACTGCAACTATTAAAAATTTTAAATAAAGGAATTTTGGGTAAACATGTCACTTAATTGAGTGGAAGAGTAAAAGCATGCAGAGTTGTAAGACAAAAACAAATAGCTGTCTAAATTTAGAATTGGGGCACAAATTAAAAACACTGTGAAGAAAAAAGAAAGAAAAGTTATTAGCATGAACATGTTTACTCTAAGTACTCCTGCAACTCTGTCAGAGTTTTTACTAAAAGAATGTGAACTGAGGCCAGAGCGATACTACAAGGGTCAAGGCACTTACGTAGTTTGCAGACATCTTGGTCTGATCCCTGCGCAGCATGTCGTATTACAGGGCAGCTCCCTCAAGACCCCCAAACACCACCACAAGATGGAGTAATTCTTGGACTCTCCCATCTACCTGTTTGCCCTGTTGGCTGAGAAATTTTTTTTCTTTTTTTTTTTTGGGGTTTCTGGGTCACACCCGGCAGTGCTCAGGGGTTACTCCTGGCTCTCCGCTCAGAAATCGCTCCTGGCAGGCTCGGGGGGCCATAGGGGATGCCAGGATTTGAACCACAGTCCTTCTGCATCTAAGGCAAACGCCTTACCGCTGTGCTATCTCTCCGGCCCTATTGGCTGAGAATTCTGAAAGCCTCTTTCTCCTCCTCCCCAAAAAGTATAGAGCTTCATTAAAACATGTGGAGCTTTCTAGTAGATGGGAAGAAAGAAGAATCAATAACTATAAAAATGGTTCCAGGAGCACAGAGAATTGAGCTAGTATTCTCGGTCATTAGAAATGTTCCTTTAGAGTATGTATTTGGAGTGAGAATTTCAAGGAACTCGATTATCTTGACTGTATTGAAACACTGCATTGTATTGTCAGTGCACCATTTTTCCTTTATTAACTAATATTATTTATTAATCTGATCAAACGTCAAACACCAATGCATTTTTTTTTAAGTAAGAACTTGATACTTGGTCAAAATTGTGTGGGCTGAATGGTCCAACCCCCAGTTCAAGCCTAAATAATAGAAACGTGAAGCCTATTTTTGATGAATTAGAATAATCCCATAGTCTGGTGTTTTCTTTTGATAATGACTCTGTTTTTAAGGAAATGGAATGAAAATAACACACTTTTTTTTTTATATTATAGAACATTTATATAGCTACCTAAACAAACCACCCCTCTAGATCTTCCATGACAAATTCCCGTGTGTTATCTTTCACACCACACCAAGAACTTAAACTTTTTTCTATGGAGCGGCAGGATAAGAAACAGGAAACACCAGATCTGTATCCTTGGTTAACAGGAGGCAAGGAGAACTAGTTTCCCACTGTGCTCTCCTCTGCTCCCTTCTGGGGTCTCTCCCTGACCATAGAGAACTTTTCTTCAGGCTCAGTGCCTTACAGAATCATCGTTCTAAACAATCCTTGACCTTCTCTGTTTGTGTGCACAGGCAGAAATGAGATGGAGTATCCAAAATTAGTCCTGTGCACCTGAGGTATTGCCTAGAGAAAAGGAAGTTCTGACCAAAATTACAGTGCTGTGAGTCGCTGTCTAGAACATGTGAACACAGGATTGATTTCCAATATTCATTGTTTGGTACAGTCAAAATCCAAGAAGGATAGGTCATAAGATGTGCTTGACAAAATTGGAAGCAGCTTTTATTCAAGGATACATTCCTCAGGAAATCTGCTAACAAATCCCTAAGAATGATTTTTTTCTAATACCAGAAATGATCTCCTTACAGGGCTATATTGGCTGTCAACGAAGGTGAGGCATTGATGAAAAGAGATAGAGGCTATTTACTGTAATCTAATTTTAGATTAAATAAAGCAAGTCCTCCCTAAGCGAGAGAAGAAGAAATGGATGGCAGCACCATATTATGTACGAATAAATTGACATGAGTCCCAGAAGGAAGCATCAACTCAATAAACTGTGTGTGTCAGGTCATTCATTTTTGGTCACCATCATATATAATAATCATCTCATGAAGAGTCCTGGCAATGCTTCCTAGGAAAAAATAGTGACCATAAAGCAGATGGAGATTAAGGTAAGAAAATGCAGCTGTTAGGGCCGCCCTTCTTACCTCAGTGGCAGTGCTCTGATTTGCTCCATTTTCCAACAAATATTTGACAACATCGATGTGGTTCTCTTGGGCAGCCATGTATAAAGGAGTGAAGCCATTCTGAAATAAATAAGTCAGACAAACCTCTTCAGTCACTGTGAAATTCAAACCACAGAGGAATGCCAACAAAGGGAAGGGTTGAAAAGGGGAAATATAGAAGATAAGTGAGTCACAGGTATATTTACATGATAAAACAAAGCCAGAGTGAGATGATTCCCACCCACAATTTCTAAAAGCATAAGAAGAAAAAAGATAAAAGAACTATTTCCAGCTTTTTCCTTCTGGAAAAGTCTGTGTTCTTGTTCTCTCAACCTCTGTCTCTGTCTGTCTGTCTATCTGTCTCTCTCTTTCCATTTCTCTAAAGTAAATTTATATCAGTAAAATAAGTTACTTCAAAAAAAGAAATCTTTATCTTTTCTTATATAAAATGTAGAGCTAAAAACTCACATTTCTTATCACCTAACTGCTTAAAAAATATATTTATAGCTTAATATCTATATGTGGTTATTTAATATAGAGAATTTCATATATAACATCTATCTATACAAGTTAATGTTTGTATTATGTTTGTGTAATATTTTTTTTTTTGGTTTTATGGGTCACACCTGGTGACGCTCAGGGGTTACTCCTGGCTATTCGCTCAGAAGTCGCTCCTGGCAGGCACGGGGGATCATATGGGGAACTGGGCGATCGAACTGCGGTCTGTCCTAGGTTAGCACAAGGCAAGGCAGGCACCTGACCTTCAGCGCCACCGCCCGGCCCCCTTGTGTAATGTTTTTCACATTTAACAATTCATGATTATTTAAGCAGACCACCATTATCTTGCATGTACATAGTTTAGAGAATATCCTTAAAGATATAAATTAGTTTTGGGGCTTGGGGGGGTGGGTCACACCTGGGGGCACTCAGGGGTTACTCCTGGCTCTGAGCTCAGAAATTGCTCCTGGTAGGCTCAGGGGACCATATGGAATGCCAGGATTCAAACCAACATCTGTCCTGGGTCGGCTGCATGCAAGGCAAATGCCCTACCACTGTGTTATCTCTCTGGGACCTAACGATATAAATCAGTAATAATGCCAGAATAGATCAAAGAGACTATAAAGTATGATTAAAATATCTTAATCTATTTTAGTTAATTAATCATTTTTTTTATTTTTGGCTCAAATTAAGATTGTGAATAAGGATGCAGCCAGGACCAAGAACAATAAAAAAACACTAAAAACCCCTAACTTATTAGCATCCAAATTCATCAAATAGTTTATTCACCAAATAGTTTCTTTAAAAAGAAACATTTGGAGCCAAGCATCAAGATGTTCATCAGGTCAGTTAAATCTATCATTCAGTGTTCTCATTGAGCTAGCAAGATGTATATCAAAGATATATTTAATTTTTTTAAGAAAATCCATTTTGATAATCTATCATTTATTTATTCTCAAATCCATTCATGTGAATATTTGCTAATATCACAACCACCTGTTCTGACCCTAAAGATATATCAGACACACATAAGCATGGGCTATACTAATAACATACAGCCACATACTGTTTTTAATGATGAGTTTTGTTGTGAGTTTAAAACACAGCTTAAATTGACAAAATTTCCTTTCAGTAGATCATCTGTAGTTTGTGATACCTCATGGGGGGAGACACTTAAATATATATTGACTCATAAGATTCGTAAGACACTCCCCACCAATGCTCAGGAGACCCTGGCTCTGTGCTCAGGGATCATTCCTGGTAGTGCTCAGGGAAGCAGGTGCAGTGATAGGGATGGAACCCAATTAGCAACATGCAATGCAAGGGTATTCATACCTGCTCCTTGGCCCCACTCTTGAAAGTACTTCTTTTTTTTTGTTTGTTTTTGTTTTTTTGTTTTTGGTCACACCCGGCAGTGCTCAGGGGTTGCTCCTGACTCCATGCTCAGAAATTGCTCCTGGCAGGCACGGGGGACCATATGGGGCACCGGGATTCGAACCGATGACCTTTTGCATGAAAGGCAAACGCCTTACCTCTATGCTATCTCCCGAGCCCCGAAAGTACTTCTTTTTAATAAAAATTGTCTAATATTCATAAGCTCTCAAAACCTAACAAAATCAAGTCCGAGTTTTAAATATAGTTGATTCCCTTAAAAATTCCATATAGTAAGGAGGAGAAATAAAAACAAAGATTAAGCCAGGGATTTTGAAAAAAGTTAAGACTGAAATAGATGTTATTGAAAATAGCCAACATCCATCAAAAACATAGTCTACCAGAAAAACAAAGAAAAAAAATTTATAGTTTGATGATAAAGAAAAGCCTGCAAGAGGAATGACCCAGCACTTTTGCCGGTTTCAAGAATAACTTGACAGGATTCACGGCCACACACATCTCCTAGCCAATGAACCCTAGCACGACACAAAGAAAACACCACACTACAAGGGTGACAAGGGGAACAATGCAGGCCAACACCATGCATAGAGAATGAATATGGCAGCTCTGATGACCTGAAAAGTACCAACCACCTATTTAGCTTCTCAGATAGTTGTTTATTTTCATTATTTTTTTAGACCCACTTATGTTCAGGGGTTATTCCTGGCTATACACTGAGAAATCACTCCTGGCTTGGGGGACCATATGGAATAGCAGGGGATCAAACCTCCATCTGTCCTAGGTTAGCGCATGCAAGGCAAATGCCCTACCGCTTTCGTCACTGCCCCACCCCATTAGGTAAGTTGTTTAGAGAAGAAATATGGAGGATCCTCATAGAAATCAAAGAAAGCATGGATCGAGCTGAATGAATTACAAATAAGAATCAAGAGGATATGAAGACAGAAATCCAAAAACTCAAGACTGAAATAAGTCTGAAAAACTTAGTAGGTGAAATGAAAACCTCACTGGAAAGCAGCTCCTACAGAGTAACAGCAGCTGAGGATCCAATCAGTGAGTTGGAAGATGATATGCATAACAACTCCAAACAACAGAAAAGATTAGAAAAGAGCCTTGAAGCAAATGATCAGACAATGGAAAAAGTACTCAAAGAATTTGAACAGACAAAAATAGAAGTCTTTGATAAACTCAACTGAAACAACATAAGGCACAACTTGCTATATTTTGACCATATTTTGAAAAACAAAGTGAACAAGTGAAATTTTGTGTATTTTAAGAACACTAAAGAAATGGCGGAAGTAAAAAAATGGAAGTATATATTAAGAGACCGAAAAAAGGGTACACTAGTGAAGATGGTTGAAAAGATGACTGGGTGGGAATGAGACTCACACTGACAAGTTCAAGCAGGGATACAGGAAGAAAAGGAAAGTGTTGGGGCATGGGCTGGTGAGATAATACAGGGATGAAGGGACTTGCCTTGCACACGACAATCAGATCAATCCTTGGTACCACTTCTTACCCCCCAGTCACTATCAGCAGTCACTCCTGAGCAGAGAGCCAGCAAGAGCCTCTGAGCACCACTGAGTGGAGCACAAAAGAAATCAAGCATAAAGGGGCTGGAGCGGTAGCACAGCAGTAGGGTGTTCGCCTTGTACATGGCCAACCCTAGATGGACATTGGTTTCAATCCCAGCATCCCATATGGTTCCCTGATCCTGCCAGGAGTGATTTCTGAGCACAGAGCCAGGAGTAACCCCTGAGGGCCCCTGGCTGTGACCCCCCAAAAAACCCAAGCATGAAGTAAGCATAATATTAAAAAAAACAATTCTTAAGCAATTCATCTAGCACATGTGACTTCCAAGCTAAGGGTAAATTCTTATGTCACTTCATTTATCAAACATAAACTAAAAGGTGAAAGTGATCATGGAAGTTTCAAGTGTGGTATAAATTAATACCACTGTAAACTGCTCAGTAATTTATTTGTTCTGACATTAAGTTCTATGCTGATAAGCTTCTTCTATATATTTCAGTGATTAACTGCACTTTATATGACCCAGCAATTCTACTTCTTAGCCTCTATCCCTCAAACATAAAACAGTAATTTAAAAAGATCTCTGCAGCTCTTAAATAACCAAGATCTCGAAACAAGTCCCCAGCAACAGCTGAATGAATTAAGAATTGTGGCATAAGGGCCCGGGAGATAGCATGGAGGTGAGGCGTTTGCCTGTCATGCAAAAGGTTATTGGTTCGAATCCCGGTGCCCCATATGGTCCCCCGTGCCTGCCAGGAGCAATTTCTGAGCATGGAGCCAGGAGTAACCCCTGAGCGCTGCCGGGTGTGACCCAAAAACCACAAAAAAAAAAAAAAAAAGAATTGTGGCATACATACACCATAGAATCTGACTTGGCTGTAAGAAAGAGAAAATCCTGCAATTTGCTGCTATTTACCTAAACTGTTTTCTTAAAACATGAACACTATTATAAATAACATTTAATAATGAGATTAAACCATTTTTAATTGCCCCTTTATCCTAGATGAAAAGAAAAGTTGAATCTGAAAGGAAATTCAAAGAAAGAAAAAAATTTTTTTTGGTTTTTGGGTCACACCTGGCACGCTCAAGGGTTACTCTTGGCTCTATGCTCAGAAATCGCCCCTGGCAGGCACAGGGGACCATGTGGGATACCGGGATTCGAACCACTGTCCTTCTGCACTGAAGGCAAACGCCTTATCTCCATGCTATCTCACTGGCCCCAAGAAAGAAAAGTTTAAGCCCAAGATCACTTGCAGATCATGGAGTGGCCAGTTACAGAGATCAGGAAGGATCAGCAGATAAGCAGGCTAGAATAATTGTAAAAGAGGGACGGTGTTTGCCTTGCATGTGGCCAACCTGGATTCAATTCACGGTACCTGGGAATATGGTCCCCTGAGCACCACCAGGAGTGATTTCTGAGTGCAGAGCCAGGAATAAAACCTGACCACCTCTGTATGTGTCAATACAACAACAACCAAACACAGCAGGCATATCAGACAAGAGACCCTCAGGCATAAACCCTCAGCCTTTCATCTCCTCTCCCAGGTCTTAACTTTCTGAGAGACTTCAATCCTTAACACACAGTGGTACTGAATAAAAATTGCTAAAGGCTAGGTGAATAACACAGAAAAGAATCCCAGCTCTTATTTATCCTTGTATGACCTAAAATTTTCTAAAAAAAAAAAAAAAACATTGTATTGTAATTTTTGTGGGAGTCCTTCCTGGAAATACTCAGGGAGGGTAGAATACTTAGTACTAGGAACTAAACTCTAGGCTCCCACATGCAAAGCTCTTTGACCCGTCTTCCTGGCTCCTTGTCAAAGGAGGAACTTATTTCCTTTTACCCTTGACCATAGACCACTATAGTCATTTGCTTCCAGGACACTGATGATGATGACAGACATGATGGGCTAAAACTTCAAGGCAGGAGTTCAAAATCATGGGCCAGAGAGATTGTAAAGAGGGAAAGACCCTGCACACCATCAGCCCCGGTTTAATCATAGACAGGTTACATAGAGACCTGAGAACTGCCAAGAGTAAGCCTGGAGCATTGCTGTGTGTAGCCCCAATATCAAAATCAATTCATGAATAAAACCACTTCCCCAAGTCCTTGCTCATTCCTGGCACAGCTGTTCTGGAGGAAATGAGAAGCCATGCTGTGGTGAAATGCAAGCAGTGGTGGCGAGACTTGGGTGAGAGCATCTGAGACCTCCCACTGGCAACCAGCAGGAACTTGCCAAGGATGTAAAAGCACCCTGAAGGGGGAGAAGGCAGCCTCCAGCTCAGGAATGTCTTCCATGGCTCAGACCTAATCAATAGCTTCATTCAAGTTTCCAGAGGGGGCTACACTATAACTGCACAACTATGTCACTAATAGGTTCCCGATGAGAAATTGCAAAGACAATAAACATTTTGACCATTTAAGACCCTGTGTGCTGGAATAGTTTGTTACAGAGTAATAACCAACCAGCTTAGTGTCCACAAATCAGCACCTGCTTTACCCTGACAACTAAAATCCATCTTCTACACCGCTGCTGTTCATCTCCAGAAAAGAATTTATATCCTGTTATTTTTTTGTGTGTGTGGTTTTTGGCAGTGCTCAGGGGTTACTCCTGGCTCCATGCTCAGAAATTGCTCCTGGCAGGCATGGGGGACCATATGGGGCACCGGGACTCGAACCGATGACCTTTTGCATGAAAGGCAAATGCCCCACCTCCATGCTATCTCCCGGGCCCCAGAAAAGAATTTATATCCTGTTATTTTCAAAGCTTCTAAACTCATAACTTTTATGTTTTCACTGGAAGCAAAAGGTAGATCATTTTATTTCTAGATTTTCAATGTTTCACCAAAGTGGAGAATCTTCTTCGAGACCAGGTAAATGGTTCAGCTTCACAGTTTGAGATTAATCTTGGCAGAGATGCAAGTGAAGTTAAGGGAACTCAAGGGCAATCTAGACATTGGGGTGAAAATTCTATAGTGCCCTTGAGAGAGAGTGAGTGCGCTAGGTCTCCATTCTGTAGAAACCACAGCAGCCTTACCCACACCCCACAACCACCACCATTCAAGTTCTGATCACCATTCTGATCTCTGCAGAAATGACAAGCTGATGAAATTCCCAGGTATATATATTTTGGAAAGCATGGTCATGTGACACCTCCAAATTCCACAAGACTGACAGACTAGTTGGAGTATAGAAAATTAAATGAGAAAGTAGCATAGAAGCCAACCAGTCTCAATTAGCAAGAACATAACACTTCTAGAAGGCTCAATTAAAAACAATCAGCCCAATGACTTAATAACCATTGTGAGATATAACTACTTTCACAAACTTGCCTTTACTGATTATTTTTTGATAATTCCACTTACCATTTCATTGTAACAAGCAATATAAACAAAATTATTTTGTACCTGCTAATGAGGGTGGGTGAGAAACTGGAGTCATTAGTGAAAGGAAGGTCACACTGATGGTGAAATTGGAGTTGGAACACTGAATGCCCCCAAAACTGTGATGAACAACTCTGAAAACTATGATTCAAAAAACCATTTTTTGAATCAGATATGATTCAAAAAAAAAAAGGATCTTATTTAAGAAAAAAATCACTAAGACATTTTCAATGTACAGAGTTCAAAGGAAACCTTAACCTATAACCATAAAGATATAGATATAATGGTTTACACGGAAATATTGACTTGCATTTCCTCGTTATAAAAATATTTCTAGGGGCCTGGCGGTGGTGCTGGAGATAAGGTGCCTGCACTAACCTAGGACGGACCGCGGTTCGATCCCCCAGTTCCCTATATGGTCCCCCGTGCCTGCCAGGAGCGACTTCTGAGCGAATAGCCAGGAGTAACCCCTGAGCGTCACCGGGTGTAGCCCAAAAACCAAAAAAAAAAAATATATATATATATATATATATTTCTAGGGCCGAAGTGATAGCACAGCAGTAGGGTGTTTGCCTTGCATGCAGCCAATCCAGGATAGACCTTAGTTTGATTCCCTCATCCCATAGGGTCCCCTGAGTCAGGAGCAATTTCTGAGCACATAGCCAGGAGGAATCCCTGAGGGTCACTGGTTGTGGCCGAAAAACAAAATCAAAAAAGATATTTCAATTCATTTACTCGCTTTAGGAAGGGATCTGCAAACATAGCTTGTTTTTGAGTATTAAAATACCCTCACTCAGAGCATGTTTCAGTATTCATACTTCCCACTTAATAGAGGGTTAGAGTTATGACAGCAAAAAATAATCCAAAAGTCAGTTTTAAGATCTTGATGTTAGTTATTGCTGCAACCTGTGCTAATAAAACTATGTTTGGGGCCAGAGCAATAGTGCAGCAGTAGGGCATTTTTGCCTTGCACATGACTGACCCAGGATTGACCCGTTTTGATCTCCACCATCCCATATGGTTCCCCAAGCCAGGAGAGATTCTTGAGCACAAAGCCAGGAGAAACCCCTGAGTATCATTGGGTGTGGCTCCCCAAAAAACAAAAACAAAAAATAAATAAATAAAACTATGCTCAAGTAAGGACCACCAATGGTACAAATGGCATTGACCTAATAAGTTAAAAAAAAACTCTTACTACTTAACTATTTTATGGTTTTGAATATTTTCCTCAAGTCTTAAGTGAAGCATTCAAATAATACAACATAGGCAAATTCTGCCCATGTTGGATTATTATTATAAATACCCTGTAAAATATTATTAAATCTAAATATTCAGAGTAGAAGCTCCAACATGACTGCTTTGTTTGATATTGACTAAGTGACAGACGCTCATCAGAATTTTCCCCAGTACAAATTTGCAGAAAAAAAGGTATTTAAACCATGCTGTGGCACAAAAGAGGCTGTCCAGGATCCTTTTAGTAAAATGGTACATTTTCAGTGCATCACCAAAACCCAAAGGCAAAGCACTTTAGATACTCTGTTTAACATCCCAACTACTATATATTCATCATCCCAACTACTATTATGCATAATAGATGCATACATAATATGCATCTCTCCTTTGCATGGCTTGAAGAGAGGTAAGGCTGAGCAGCATCTCCAAATGATCACCCAGTTTTAAGGTCAGGATGATTCAAGTGGGTTTCCTAAAAACATCATAAACACACAGCTGCAAAGAATGTGAACCCCTGAATGCTAATTATAGCCACAAATAAGGATTATTATGTGTATTCTGGGGTGTAGTTTGGGCGGAAGAACAAAACAGAATAGGCAGGCATGGCCATTTAAGGCAGTGGATCAGAAGCAGAGTTGGGGTTTCAGATGATCTAATGTGATAGCTGCTTGCCAGGGATAGTACTTCAAGGCTCATAGGGGTAAATTGGAGGTTGAAGATAGCCCCATGCTGGCCAGACCTCTTGTCTCATCTACACCTCGATGCTATTATTCTCTTTCTGGATAAAACTCAGGCTAATGATATATCCAAAAGGTGTGAGTAGAACAATCAATCACCCTGAGTCCTTCACATTGACCTCAAGGAGCTCATCTCTGTTGAACTAAACTAAAGCAATTGCTTCAGAAGAAACTTTTGCTGATTCATTCGTCTTGAGTTCTCTTAAATCCATTCCCTGGAGATGAGCAGTACATGGTAATGCAAGTTTCCATAGAGAATGTCTATCTGTCTATATCTTATACATGAGCATTCTTCTACTGATTACCTCCCATGTATAAGGAAGCAGACTCTTGCTTTAATTTATTTGGGGGCATCCGGGGGCGCTCAGAGGTTAGTTGGCTCTGCACTCAGAAATCGCTCCAGGTAGGCTCAGAGGACTATATGGGATGTCGGGGATCAAACTTGGGTCTGTCCCGGGTTGGCTGCATGCAAGGCAAACACATTATGGCTGTGCTATCAAGACTCATATGGCCCCTAGTCAGTCATAAGAGGATTCCCCTCCAATTAAGGCTAAAGACATAAATTACCAGATGCCTGCCCCTTGTAACAGCAGCTGGAGGGAGTTGGCCTGGGGATATATAAAGCAAGGGCTTAAGTGTTAGGAGCCACTTTCACTGCCATCTTCAGGATTGCTCCAGCTGGATGGTTAATGGGAATTTCTGGAGAAACTGCTGGACTTCCTTCCTGCTCCTCCTGCAGCCTTTCGCTGCCTCTGCTACTGTTTCCCTTTGTCTGATCCTTTCCCTAAGTGACTCCTTGCCCTGGTTCCAACCTTGGCCTCACTCTCCTCTCAGCCTGGGGGGCTGGCTGTAAGGCCCCTGGCCTCTCTAATTTGCCTTCCCCTCCATTAAACCCTGTTCTTAACCCTCTCTTATTGGGGTTTTGGTTAGCATATGAAATTCAATGTGGGGCTAGTGAGGGGTGCAGAACTCTACTCATTATATTTGTGCTTGAAGCCTCACAGCCTCATAAAATGAGTAAATATATCTTGAGGTGAGTCCAGGAAGTAAACTCCTGTGGAGACTAAAAGGCGTGTCTCAAGTTACATACTACATACAATAAGCAGTGGGATTTGAACCCACCAATGACTCATTCAATAACTGCTCTTTCCACTCTAGTATACTGCCATGTGTGTTAGTAAATTTGACAAATGGCATTTTATCACTTCTGGGCATTGCTAGCAATGAGAAAACACTGCTGAAGAGAAACACTGTATTCTTTTTATTTTTGTTTTTATCTTTTTTAATTTTATGGAAACCACTGTGATTTACAAAATCCTTCATGGTTGGCTTTCAGACATACAATAAATCAGGGTCAATCTGATCATCACCAGTGTCAACCAGTTTTCCGCAGGTGCAATCCATACCACCTCCTCCCCCCCTGCTCCCCGCTCTGCCTTCCAGTATAATAGGCCCATTTTTAGTTTAATTTGTTATAGTTTGGATCTCTTGATTCCACTGTTGTTGCCTTTGGCTTGGATATTTAGCTCTCTCAATTTAAACATTACCAATGCACCTGTGACTTCTTTGCCTTGGCCTCTGTCCTTTCATATTTGTGTTTCTCCTCTTTCACTCACTCACTCACTCACTCACTCCCCTCACTATTGTTCAAGACAACTACCATTTAGACCAGGGGTCCTCAAACTTTTTAAACAGGGGCCCAGTTCACTGTCCCTCAGACCATTGGTCAGACTATAGTAAAAACAAAAATTATGAACAAATTCCTATGCACACTGCATACATCTCATTTTGATGTGAAGAAACAAAACGGGAACAAATACAATATGTGGCCTGCGGGCCGTAGTTTGTTCATGAAGTAATTGTAAATACCATATATAAGTGATATCATTCTGTATTTATCTTTTTTCTCTGGATTACTTCATGTAACATAATGTCTCCCAGTTCCACCCATGTTGCTACAAATTGCATGATTGCATTAATTCCTTACAGCTATGTAGTATTCAATTGCATATATGTACCACATCTTCATGATTCGCTTTTAGGTTGATTCCAAGTCTTAGATATTGTACTTAGTGCTGCAATGAATAGCAGTATGCATACTTCCTTTTTTGTTTGTTTGTTTGTTTTGGGTCACACCCGGCAGCGCTCAGGGGTTACTCTTGACTCCATGCTCAGAAATTGCTCCTGGCAGGCTCAGGGGACCATATAGGATTCCGGGATTCAAACCACCGACCTTCTGCATGAAAGGCAAAAGTCTTACCTCCATGCTATCTCTCGGGCCCCACCTACATTCTTTTAAAAAGAATGTTTTTCTGTTCCAAGTATAGATACCCAAAAGAGGGATTGCTGAGACATATGACAGCTAAATTTTGAGTTTACTAAGAACTCTCCAAACTGTTTTCTTTTTTTTTTTTTTCAGTTTTTGGGTCACACCCAGCAGTGCTCAGGGGTTATTCCTGGCTCCATGCTCAGAAATTGCTCTTGGCAGGCACGGGGGACCATATGGGGCACCGGGATTCGAACCGATGAATGACCTTTTGCATGAAAGGCAAACGCCTTACCTCCATGCTATCTCCCGGGCCCCTCCAAACTGTTTTCAATAGAGGTTGAATCAGGCAGCATTCTCACCAGCAGTGAATGAGAGTTCCTTTCTCACCACCCCCACCAACAGAGGTGGTTCCCAGTATTTTCGATATGTGCCATCCTCAGTGGTGTAAGATGATATCTCATGATTGTCTTGATTTGGATTTTCCTAATGGTAAGTAATGATGAGCATTTTTTTATGTGTCTGTTGGCCATTTGTTGTGAGATACTGTATTCTTTGGAATTGACTCACTCCCCTCTTGCCTTAAGTTCTCCAGGAATCCATGAACAACACTGGAACATTTTTTACATCGTTGAAGTCTTTCACATCAGTGCATCCTAAACACTTACCTTGATGAATCCTCCCCAAAACAAATTTCAACACACCATTCTCCTACAATATCACTTTATAGAATGATTATTGGTCCATTTTCATAGATGATAGTTGATAAAATAGTCAAATCTTGAATAAAAGAGTCAGACCTTTGCTATTTTATTCACTAGCATATTAAATACAAAATTTACATCACTTTCTGATTGTCTTCCAGATCACCTTATCTTTCTGATATTTCTAAACTCATCAAGTTCACATCTAAACTTCTAATAGTGTAGTTCAATTCTTTCCATCAGGAAGGACTTCACTTTTGTTTCTCCACTCTGACATCAAACTGCTTTTTTCATACGTGGCTCCTGGTGAATGTCTCGTTAACATTGGAGTCTGATCTATTCTAGTCTTGCTTCGTAGGACACAGTCTATTCCACTTAGAATTTAGATCATGTATAAGCTTCAGTTGTTTGCCTCCAAATCTTGTCTGTCCCTCTGTTTATGCACAGCCCTTCTATATGTTTAAAAACAGCTCCCTGTCTGACCCCTGTGTAGAACATCTCCTGTGTACTGAGTCCTCAAAGCACTCAGCAAACAGCTCCTGATTTACAGTTATTTATTATGGTTTATTTTATTTCTTTCTAACAGTTAAAGATAACTTCAATGTATTGCTTTTCTTCTATATTTAAGTTAAAATGCAAAGGGAGTGATAGACATGATAAACAACAATACTGAAAATCACAGTGCCTATAAGGAAAAGAGAGAGAGTGAGAAAGAGAGAGAGAGAGACAGAGACAGAGAAAGAAGAAGAAAAATGTCTGCCCCAGAGGTAGACGGGATTGGTGGAGGAAAACTGGAGACACTGGTTGTGGGAAATTTGTGCTGGTAAAGGTGTTGTACACTGTATGACTGAAATTCAATCATGATCAACTTTGCAATGGTGAGAAAAAAAACCAAATGCATATGAACACCTGTAGTAAATCAGGCCTTATGATTGACTTGGATGGTGGATGGAGGCCTCTGTCTTTAGGCTCTGGACCATGTAGCTCCACATCCCCGATTAACCGTCGGGTCTGGAGGTTCATGAGAGCAGCGGGTAGAAATCTCACTCACATGCAGGCTTCAGGAAGTAATAGCTTTATTCATACCCTACCCACCACATGTGTGGCCTATATCATAACCAATTAAGCATTCAGCCGTTCTTATCTAGCCCTGCATCTTAACTTCTCTCAGTCATCTTTCCTGTGCCCGCCAAGTTGGCAAAGGTCCAACTGGGCAAAAGCCAAAGACCAAAAACCCCTTTCCTCTGGGTCAAAGCCCTTAAGTACCTTTCCCAGATCCCTCCCAGGAAATGGTCAGGGTCTGCAGGTAAAGTTACAGGTCATCTCCGGTTCCCAAGACCCCACCCAGAAATGGACGGGTCTCAGGTACTCCAGGGTGGAGCTACAAACACACTTGTATTTAAACAGTGTTTAAATAAATTCATTTTTTTATTACAAAGCAACTTGCCGGGGGCCGGGCGGTGGCGCTGCAGGTAAGGTGCCTGCCTTGCCTGCGGACCACGGTTCGATTCCCCGGTTCCCCATATGGTCCCCTGTGCCTGTCGGAAGCGACTTCTGAGCAAATAGCCAGGAGTAACCCCTGAGCGTCACCGGGTGTGGCCCAAAAACAAAAACAAAAACAAAAAAACAAAAACAAAGCAACTTGCCACTACTTCAAGGCAATCCTGGTGGGATTCAGGAGGCCATATATAGTTCCTACCATCTGCACAACCTCTCTAGCCTGAATAAATAAATTGCTCAACTTCATTGTAAACTAAAATATTATGTTGTTTAGCTCTACATACATATGTACATGATTATTTGCAGATGTGTGTATGTGCAGGCATATATATGTAAGCATGTATATGTTTGCCTGTGTGCAATTAGCTCATTCGTGAATTATATGTTGGAACAGTATTCCAACACATCATATAATAATTTCATTCAATGCAATGCTTTAAAAACATAAATTCTCGGGGCCGGGAGATAGCATGGAGGTAAGGCGTTTGCCTTTCATGCAAAAGGTCAT
>PVKC010025162.1:0-16589 GCA_004027635.1 Crocidura indochinensis | reverse complement strand
CATAAAATAAAAAGGAAGCTTCATAAATAAATGGTCCCAGGAAAATTAGATAAGCACAGCAAAACAATAAAAGTAGATTACTGTTTCAGAGCTACAAAAAGTTTACACAAAATGGGTTAAAGGATTTTGTTTTAGACTACAAACCATAAAATACACTCAGGCAAACAGAAGGCAAAACACACATGATATGATTTTATGATAAATTCAAGATAATTTTTCTATTTTCTCAATTATTCAACTTTAATGGCAAACAAAACAAATAAAGAAATAGGTAAATGGTGTTACATTATACTGAAAATGTTGTTATAGCAAAAATGCTGCTGAAACAATATTATTTCTTTTAAATATTCTTTCTCAACTTTTCAGTTCAAAATAATTTCTATTATCACATTAATTGCATACTGTATATCAGTGTTCAAAGTTAATGAAAATGTCTGCTTACAATAAAAACTCATAAATCTCCAAGTTTCTAATATTGTGATAATTTAAATTTAGGAAATCAGTATCGATCATCCTATCTTTAGTGAAATCTTTTTATTTTGTTTTGGGGAACCACACTCAGAAATGCTCAGGGCTTAGTTTTTACTCCGTGCCCTTGGATCAAGAATGAAAGGATTTGGTGACCATATGTGGTGGTGAGGTGTCAACACAGGATCAGCTAAGTGCAAAAGTACCTTATTTTTTGTACTATCTCTCCATCACATCTTTTATCTGATTTATTCACAAAATTCCCCAAGAAAGTTTAAAATAGTTATTTAACCCTTTTTCTGAATACTTCTTTTTTAAGTCAAGGTCACATGAAATAAAAAATGATATGAAATTGGAACTTTAACAGTTATTGAAAAATGTCATATTTTCCGGCATATAAAAGAATTTTTAACCCATGAAAAACTTCCTAAAAGTCGGGGGTTGTCTTATACACCAATATATGGCATGCTATAATTACTCCAACTTCAGGAATGAGTGATCTACCAGCCTCTTTCCACCGCATCAACACTCAGTCCTCTGTCCTGATTCATCTTTCAGGGCACAGAGAGGAGCTGAGTTATAGACTGGCACAACTCATCCAGCCGCCGGATATGCAGCTTTCCAGTGCTCAGTTCTCTGTCAGCTTTTATGGGACACAGAGGAGGCACTCTGTCTCCTTCTAGCTGTCCTATTAATCACTGCACCCCAGCCACCTGCTTGGAGGAGCCCCCTCTACCTCTCTCAATGAAGATCACAATTAAAAAATTACAGTTACTCACTACAAATGACAATGTAAAATGATTGTTGGCACTCCAAAGTCTAGCTTTATTAAACATATACTGTTAACCTTTGAGGGTTCTACTCTATTTCTCTTATGTTTTAAAATTTACATTTGGTGTCCATTAAAATAGAGATAGTATTATATAGCAAATATAGCCAAACCCTATATTTTAACAGGGAAAGTAGGGGGTCATCTTATATGCCCAGTAGTCCTATATGATAGGTATTAAGAAACCCCCAAAAGAGTGATATTTACACAAACACATCCAATGTTTCTGAAAAGCTTTGGTCAATAATTTTCATTATATATTTACCAATAAAATAACTGAAGCTTATTGAGTGCAAAATATGGAATACTATGTACTTGCCTGAGATGCATCACAAAAATGGGCCAAGATAATTTTCACTTATGTCATTTCTCTATAAATACTTTGAAAAAAAACATTTATAATTTTATTGTATGTATAATATACCTGTCTGGAGGAAACTAGTGTTGTATTAATAGTTTATATAGATGAAAAGAGGAGGAAAATGCAACAAAAGACACAGGCCTATACAAAATTAGCACTTAAAAATAATTCTTCCTCAAACTGACACAAGTGTTACTATGCTGAGATGTCAAATGAGATGTAAAAATAAACCTACAATAGGATATGTAATTACTGCAGCGACGTCTACTGTTTTAAAATCAACTCTTACTAGTTCATGACTAGTTTATTACTAAACTAGTTACTATACAAAGTATTCCTTTTTTATTTTCCTACTATATGCAACTTACTCTCCAAGATGAACCCAAATGCCATGCTGTTATGCTTTTTCAATATGTTTGTCTCCACTCTCCATGAATAGTGTTTCTTTCCTGGCCATATCATGACCATCTTTTAGAATTCATGGGTCATGTGACACACTTTTGACAATACTGATACTTTTCTCTAATCTTCTTTTATTGCTGTCAGTCAATTACATCAAGTACAGTCAAGCAGATGCACATATGACACACTCAGTCAACTTTACGATGATTTATTACTTTGCAGATGGCCTCATAAAATCAGAGGCCATGTATGAGTCAAATATATGATATTTTAAATACTGAGTCAGTTGGGTACTACTTCTATCAGAATTCTGTCACTTGAAAGGACACCAAAATATCATAATAGGGACAGAGAGTTATACTTAATGCTTACCTGAAATGTTCAACAGGATTCCAAAAACATTTTTCTTTACTTTGAAAATATATATGTCACTGCTAACATGCCATCTAAACGATATTTTGATGCAGTGTAGATTTAAATTTGTACAATTATGTGATTTCCAAAACATGTTTAAATACTGTAGATTTTGTGAAATTGAAAGACTATAGGTTCTTTATTATTTTATTCACTATATTTAGTTCAGTGTTATTCTATTGTGTGTCTCTTTGTTATGAAAAAACATAGTTTGGAAATACATACACAAACACACATACCTTATTCACAACGTGGACAAATTGTTTGTTTATTATTTATATGTTTGTTATTTTATATGTCAAGAATTAGGGGCCGGGGTGGTGGCACAAGAGTAAGGTGTCTGCCTTGCACTTGCTAGCCTAGGATGTGCCACGGTTCGATCCCCTGGCATCTCATATGGTCTTCCAAACCAGGAGCAATTTCTGAGTGTATAGCCAGGATTAACCTTTGAGTGTCATTGGGCGTGGCACAAAAAACAAAAAACAAACAAGCAAAAAAGAATTAGGTCCACTACATAGGTAAAGGCAATGAGAAAATCTTTCCTGAAATATATAAAGGTTAATACTATACAAATAAAGTATTTATAGGCCTATTCAAAATGAGGAAAAATATAAGCAATATAGATAACTAAATTACTTTTTTCGTGGTTTGAGTATTTGTGATAGCTTTCTTATAATTGTGTCAAGCTAAAAATTCAACAACTCACTGAATTCAAAATTATTTAGCTTAAATTCTATGATAACAATGTTAAACTTTATTGTTTTGATATGCTATTGCACACCACCATCATCACCATAGTTCTCAATACCTTCTCCCACTGTTCTTATATTGCCTCTGGTATGATCTTCACTCTACCACCCTAACATACTATGATTTGGTACTAAATTTTGTAATCTAAGGACCAGAGTCCTTGACATAACTTTATTTATATTCCACATAAAGACCACTATACTGAGTGAAATAATTTAGACAGAAAGAGATAGACAGAGAATATTCTCCATCTGTGGAATTAAACAAAAATAAAAGAGAGTATGATAATAATGCCCAAAGACAATAGAGATGAGAACCAAAAGGACCAGCCCATGAAATGGAGTTTACCACAAAGAGTGGTAAGCACAGTTAGAGAAATAAATACACTACCAACTATTATGGCAATAAGTGAGTGATATAAATAGAATGTCTATCTCAAAGACAGGCAGGGGATGGGGAAGGAGGAAAACAGGAGACATTGGGATGAAAATGTTGCACAGGTGAAAAGGAAGTGTATTTTATGACTGAAGCCCAACTAAAGACATGTCTTTAATCATATGCTTAAAGGCATTATTATTATTATTATTATTATAATTATAAAAGAGGTATTGCTTTAAGTGATGTGTACAGAAACAACATAATAGAAAATAAAGAAATAAAATAAAAGCTTCTTTCTCCTGTTTGATTCTCTTGATATTTTAATTATAATAAATATGTGAGGAAAATAATCGATCTGAAAAGTTGATTCACTCCTCTACTTCATTTGCTTGTGTAGATATTGGTAAAAGATAATTAAAAGACATTGATGAAAGTGAAACTTATCAAGAATCTCATTGTAATGCCAATAGTAAATTCAGATTAAACTTCCCCAAGTTTGGTTGGAGACAAGTCATCACCATGTAGATTTAGCGTTGATCCTGCATTTAAAGAGATGACTAGAAAGACATTAACAATGCATTACACTTAATTGTGTTTGAATCACAAATTGTATTACCTTCTTTCTAAGTTTGCCACTGGAAGCTCAGGGACCCCAATTCCCGATCTCAGTATAATTAATGATGGCAGTTTTCCTATACCTACTTGCTGATGCTGTCTGTTGCATGTGATGGCTCACTAAGACAAATGACTTAGCCAATTTCAGATAAAAATGTTTTCCATCAGAAGTAGACTGTGACACTATAATGGACAACAAGTCCCAACTGATTTTATGAATGGTAAAAATTTCCTTGCTAGAATGTGTAATGGTAAATAATACTGTTAATATTGATTTCTATCCATACAAACATAGTGATATTAATAACAAGATCGATACTTTTAGTCACATCTGTTGTTGTAGGATTTAAAAAATCTACTAACTGACAAAAATAAATTTAATACAATATTGTGGTTTATACTTTAAACTCATTTCTTATTCCATTATATTTTAGTTTTTTTCAGTGTAGTAGAAGTGAAATACCCATGAATTTTGCTCATTACAATATGGCAGCATTAATGTTTAACCTAAAAGGACTGAAACAAACTAACATTTAGGGTTACCTCTATAGAAACCAATGTCCTTAGACTGGAATAATTTAATTAATTTTTCTTTTAACATACAGAAAAAATATGTTATTTCTAAGAAAAGAATGTCTTTTAGATAAAAAAAATGAGTGAATAAGAAAAATAATATTTTAGTAAAATGATAATTTTTATTTCCAAGAGTAAGAAAAGTTGGACATGTATGAATTTTAATATTCATTGAAACATCATCTTTTCATTATAATTTCTGAATAGAATGTGATTTTCCCCATGTGCAGGCTATTTTATTTATTTATTATTATTGAATATTTATTTAGCTTTGGGGTCATAGATACTACTGCTCAGGGGTTGCTTTTGGCTCTGTCTGAGGGTTCAATCTTGGTAGTGATGTGAGGGTTATAAGTGGAGCAGAGAGTTAAATACACCATATACTGTTTACTCTGCCCCTTCTAGTTTTCTTAAAGCATCTCAATTATTGTTCCCTGGAATAAGTACTTCCAGCCTAGTACATGAGTAAGTAAAAAAGACCATGGTCAACAAGGTCCTACATGATTTACTCCTGATAACTTTATGACCTCAATGCCCACTCACAATCCTCTTTCCTCAATGATCTCCATCCCTCTTGGACTTTATTTCATCATGCCAATTTGCTCATTTTGGTCTGCTACTCATTTATAATTTGTAATACCTACCAGTAAATTATTCCAACCTTTTCATAAAGTGAGCAGTTTATTTCAATTCAAAGGCCATCTTTGCTGGATATTTTCCCGAAGGCCTTGATAAAATGTTTGATAAGATTTTCATGTCTTCCATCTTGTGTTTTATGGTACTTAGGAAACTGAAATTCTTCCATTTGTTTACTTCTGTTTCAGTGAGTTAAGTGCCATTATCTTTTTCATAAAAGGATAGCATATGATCTGTCTGGAGAATATACTTATGTTAGAACCTACAGCTGTCTTGTATATGAGAAAAGAACTATATAAGGGGTAAATGGGATTTATTATGTGAACTTAAGAATAAGAATCAAAGAACCATAGGGGCTAGAGTGATAGTAGAAATGGAGAGGGAAGCTACTTTGTACACAGTCAACATAAATTTGATTCCTGGTGTCTCCTGTGGTCCCCCAAGATTAAAGACATGATTCCTAAATGTAGAGCCAAGTATAAAGCCTGAACACCTATGGACATGGCCCGGAACCCAATAAAATAAAACTAAATAGCAGAAAGAAGGTTACTTTTAGGATTGGTTCAATATAATATTTGAAACTCTCAGTTTGTCTCATTTATTTTCTATCAATTTACTCACTCTTATTTGCAGATATATTGATAAAAAAACTATTCAGCGTTTACTATATTCAGTTACTTTGTATGATGATCAAAATGTTTCATGGACATATTATCTAATAGAACTCAAAGTTTTTATTTGATTAAAGAGTAAAATTGATAGACACATAGAACTGCTAGAAGGTGATAAAGACTCATCAGTACCATATAGACAATGAGAAAGTTTCATAGCTTACTCTTGTTCTTCATGTCTTGCTATTTATTTGCCAAAAATAAGTATTATTTTTCAAAAGTTCTCTCACATGCAGATGCTAAGTTTATTTTTTGCATATTTTACTATTATATCACTTGGATTTAAGTTTCATTATTACTACATATCTATATAAATATTCATATGTATATGTTAATATAGGTATTAATTTCAAGAATTAAAACAATATTTAATGCACTGTGTGGTTTATAACATTGTTAATGGCTCTCATGAATAAAACATTCCAGAAGCACACTGGAGTATCCTATTTCCTCTACCATTGTCCCAGTATCACGTGACTCCTCCCCTAAGCCCCATGTTGTAACTATCCTATTTTGCTGCCTTCAGACTTTGTATTGTTGTTAAATTTGCATTTTTCAATACACATTGAACTTAAACTGCACTTTTCAGATAAATAAAAGTAATGCTATTAAAACAAAGATTATAGCATAAAAATGTGTTACTACAAGGACAAACTTCCCAGTGACACAGACATCCCATGTCATTTCTAATGCCATCTGTTATTATCCTTCACTGATCCTGTTTTTTTCACAGAATTTATAAGAAGTCAAAAAATATTAAAGTTTTGTTTCTCTAATACTAGATATTAAACTTCTGAAGATAATTTTAATTAAAATAAAAATTACTTGTTTGGTTTTATTTTACAATACCAAATATGCCATAGGCAATGGCAGCAATTTTTGCATTTAAGGTAATGAATGCTCTGTAAATGCTCATAATTCCATAGAATGTAGCCCATAATTTTTCTATGGGAAGAACTGAATAACCTATTAACCCAAAGGCATCACATTTAGATGGTGAATCTATACATCTTTTCTATATGAAAGTACAGACATTTAGTCTAGTCAGGGCTTTCTCTTTGTTGACTTCATTGCTATTTATGCCTAGAAGAGAAGGCAGAAAAGCACAGATGGTGAAATATTTCTTTTTGTTAGAAGACAGGATGAATTAAACGATACTGTTATAGAGACTATTTTTTGTTGTTGAAATGACTCAAAGGAAAAGTTTGATTCTGGTACAAGAAATGAGAATCCAAAATACAAAGCCTTTGATTAGGTTATCTTTCTGGACTTAATAATAAAGTAATATGAACAGAAGGTGCCACTGTGTTTTAGATGGCGACACCCAACCTGACCTTGTTAATTGTAGTTCAATTGTCAGTTAAAAAACAAAAAAGATTCCTTGAGGAAAATTCCAGACCAGTAAGCTTTAAAGTAAACAATATGGGTTAAAGTGGTAGATTATTTCTGCCTGTATACCACATTATAAATTACACACTTCCAGAGACTTTCATTTCAAGCTATTGTGTTAGAGACATGCAGATCATTTAGGAAGGATCAGCATGTCTTATATAAAATTAGTTTTTGTGTCTTCCCCAGTCCTAGCTAACACCCCCACCCACTTTTAAATTTAGATTGTTATGATACAAAAAAACCTTGGAAATGATGTAAGGATCAACACAGTGACATAGTTATACATGCTGTTGCTTAATACGAATCATTAGACTCCAGAAGGTTAAATCACAGACCAAAGTGGTATCCTGGATTTAACATCCCCCCGACTATTTCTAAAGACATAAATGGGACATGTATATCTCATTTGAGTATATTGGGTGTATTCTCTTAAGAGCTATAACTCTTATATAGTGATAATTTCATCCATTGCTTTTGTTTTGTTTTGTTTTGCGATCTGTTCAATAGGGAATTCTGTCAGAAGAGCCTTTCTGTTTAGAGTTCATATTAGAACCAAATTACTGGGATTGTTGGACTTGTTCCCTTGGCCCCCATATGCACCCATATTACCCGTAGCATTGTCCCCATTTTGCATAGGCACATTAAAATGGGAAAATATTACATATGCAAACAAGTTCTTATTTAATAGAGATAGGAACACAAATTTTGTAATGCAGTGGGGTCTTGCACCCTGAATATGGTCATAATGACTTGGCTCAGGCCTCATAAGAATGGAAATTGCCCATACACCCTGAATCATGGATACCATCTACAGAAACAACCACAATTGTCTATAACATAAATAGGAAGCAAACCTTTACCAGGGAATACCCCACAGTTGCCCTGGCATCGACTTACTTTAAAAAGGATTCTCTTAACAACAAGACAATTTAGCAACAGCAACAACCTGTTTGCAGGGCAGGGCTCTCTGCATTGCCCACTAATGGTGAGGTGAAACTAGAGGACACTCAACATCATTCTGACTTCGATGAAGAAGATGCACAGAAACCAGAATCTTTAACTACAAGAACCTGACACCAACAACAGCGAATCTGTGAAAAAATTTTGCCCGGATTATAGAAAATGACTCAGAGGTTAGACAACTTAGTATGCCTGGAGCCCAGAGATGGTCTTATGCCAGAAAATTTCAGGGGTAAGGTATCCTTGTATTTAAGCCAAGACTTTTCCCTTCCATTTCCCCCATATTTTGCTGGGCCTAAGCAAACAATTGTCACTCATACCGGTCTTTTGTGTTTGTTTGTTTTTTTTTGGTTTTTGGGTCACACCCGGCAGTGCTCAGGGGTTACTCCTGGCTCCATGCTCAGAAATTGCTCCTGGCAGGCACGGGGGACCATATGGGGCACCGGGATTCGAACCGATGACCTTTTGCATGAAAGGCAAACACCTTACCTCCTCCCGGGCCCCATCATACCGTTTTTGACTGTATTTTTTTTTAACTCTTATCCTTAAAAAAACACCTTACAAAACTTTCTGCTAGTGCTCTAATGAGTTCATTGATGATTCAATAATTTTCAAAACTATGCTTGCTATGGAACATTTTCTTTCCTTTCTCTCCCTTTTCTTTAGTTTTTCTTTCAATTTTCTATTTTTTAAATCATGTTGCTATTGATCTTCCTAAAACAATTGTATTATGATCAGCTATGTCAACTATGTGATGCATTTTCTTCAATAAATAAAAATATTTAAAAATACGACTCATTATAGGGACAATACATATAGCAAGAAATTTTAAAAAAATCCCCATGCTTATTAGATGGTTGCTCTGTTTTAAGTGATATAATAAAGTCACTTAATTCTCTCCTATATATAAAGTCATTTAATTCTCTCCTTAGTATAAACTGTTATAATAATTTTATTTTAATATAGTGATTGATGTTGATACATTATTATTATAGTCATCATTATTAAAATATGTATCATGGGTAGGTGTAATATATTCTACATTAGAAGATGCTACTCTGAATACAATTCAGCCAACATAATTCATGTTAAGAGAGGTACCTATATCAGTTCTCATTAGCTGAAAATATCCCTCATAATTTCTGTAAAGTTCTATTATTGAGTGCTTTTATGGGATATATTATAATCAGTAGTAAACTACAAAATGAATCTGGAAATACTATTACTACCAAGAATTGTGAATAACCTATTTCGTTTTTTACAATAAATTTTTTAATGATTAATAAAAACAGAAATCTTTGTCCTCATAACCTGAAAGTCTACTCATATCCTATTTTTCTGGAAATTTCTTCATTAGAATGACTATTTTCACCAATATAAATACTATCTGTTAGTCGACAGATCCACCCAGAAAACTGCAAACATTGTTGACACATTCACCATTAGTGTAAAAAAGAATTTATGGAGACTTAATAGTCCTTTACTTATTCCTATTCCACTCAGTGCTCCCTATCAAGACCAACTTATTGAAGATACCTACGAGCAAGCTTCACTTTTAATTCTCTATTTCCCTCCCAGCTTGACCTGAATCTAGGAGAAAAAAGAAAAATTACATACATAACATATACTGAAGCTCTTATGTAAAAATCCAGCTAATAAATTATGTTTTTTATAATGCTTATAAACAAGATAAAGAATGATTGACAGAAAGAGTTTGTATTTGGAACCATGAATGTTATGACTAGACAATTGAAAGATCATTGTTAGTATCTTTCATACTGACACCAATTGCTATTTTATTGTCAAATAGATAAAGCCGTGATATCTACTGATTAATAAGGTAGTTTTGTAAGCTGAATAAACTAAGTTTTTGTGATGTTTTGGTACACATCCATAAATCCACCTATTTATTTTCATTTTATTGATATTTTATCAAGAAAAATATTTGTTTATATTCTCTCCATATACTGAGATAGTTTAAAGTTCTTCCAAAGTAATTTAAAAATAAAAGTATGTATTATTGAAAGACATAAATATAAATCAGTTTAATGGATGATATCAAGGGACTTTTTAAGGTTAGGAGGTGAATACATAATGGAGCAGAGATTTATAAGCATTCTAGGATAGAATATAAAATTCAATGTTCAAGCTGATATATCACTAATGAAGTTATCTGTCTTGAACTGAGTTCTTCAAACAAACATAAAATATTAAGGAGATCATTAAAAACATATGATCTATGCCACATTAAGTACAATGCTGCCAAATATTTCTAATTATTTAGGCTTTAACCTCAATAAAAATTTTTCATTAATTTTATATGCTATTTTTTTGTCTTATGTATGACTCAGAGCACATGTCAAATCTGTTCAGAAATCTATTTTTCTATGAAGAACATCTCTACGAGCACTGCACACAATGGTCTCAATATACTTAATCATGTTCTTGTTTTGTTTGTTAGGACATATTGCTATTATATTGTTACTATGTAGTTATGAGAAAATGCATATAAAGTAGACAACGTGAGTGCCAGAATAATACTAAGACCTATATATGTTGTGCTTTCTATTAAAGACCTATATATAGATACTCTCTATTAAAGATAGATACATATTAAAGATAGATACATAACTATGCAGTTATGAGAAAATAGATATAAAATAGACAACGTAAATGCCAGAATAATGCTAAGACCCGTATATGTTGATACTCTCTATTAAAAACCAAACCAAGCATGTTTTCTGAAATAAATTATAAAGAAGAGCATAAAATGTTTTTTAAAAGGAAAGCAATCATACATCAATTATTAATTAATATTTAATTTATGAATTAAAAAATTGAAATTTTATTTAATAAAATTTAGAGAAATAATGTAATAGAAGGTATTAGAGGAAAAGAAAGTTATGTTCAAGAGATAATGCAAAGTTCAACAGAAGGAAAAATAGAGTATACATTCAGTTCTATATGATTATTAAACTCAACAGCAGAGAATCCTAAAATGTACAATTTTTAAAAAGGAGTTTTCATTTTTCGGTCCAATATATTTTTAAAAAGAATTTCTATTAAAATAATTATCTCAAACATTCTTGTTTCAAAGGTGAGCTGCTGAAAGCTCTCGACCTAAATTATTGAGTTTGTAAACTTTTTTTTTGGGGGGGGGGGGTTTGGGCCACACCCGGCGGTCCACAGGGTTTACTCCTGGCTATCTACTCAGAAATAGTTCCTGGCAGGCATGGGGGACTATATGGGACACCGGGATTTGAATCAACCACCTTTGGTCCTGGATCGGCTGCTTGCAAGGCAAACGATGCCATGCTATCTCTCCCGGCCCAGTGATTATTTTCTGAGAAGAAAAACAATCTTCTTCATTATTTAGAAAAGCCCTATAATACAGTATACATACCATCTTCCTTCTGAAAATTCTTTTTTTTTCACACAATGAATTTATATTTTGAAATTTCCCTTATTTTATTACAATTATTTATTTATTTATTTATTATTTGATTACTTATTTACTTTGGTTTTGAAGATCACTCTCATAAAGATGATTGCAGGTTATTCCTGGCTCTGAACTCAAGAATTACTTCTAGGATGCCATGAATCAAATTCAAGTTAGTCATATGCAAGGAAAGCACTTTTCCTAATATAATTATTCAGTCCTGCAATTATTTTTAAATAAGAGGCATTGCATATTCCTTTAGTTGTACAATTCATAAAGTAACTGAGATTTAAGTACACAGTAAATATATATGTATTAATTACTGATTCAATACAATATAAAACATCTTATGAATATATAAAGGAACACTTATCTGCACAAGTTTTGTCATGCACCTTGAAAAAATAGCTTATATTTCAACTGCTTTCATGTTTTTCAATCATTCAATCGATATATACTGAAAGTTTGCTGTATACTCAGGAAATCACTGAACAAATCATAATATGGTTGAGCAAACCTTAGAAATTTGATTTTATACCACTTTTGTAGAAAGTATTTCTATCCCTATTTTTATTTTAATCTCTAAATCTCTTATCTTCTCAACAAGCATGACAGTTTCTACTATAGTTTGAGATAATCATTCCACTTTTACCATTTCAGCAACTATTAAGAAAGGGATGATGAGTGGTGCTTTATCATAACTATTTTGTAATATGTATAAAATTGAGATAATATGTACCATCTTTAATTATTAAACTTGGTTACAAAGAAAGTACTAAATAAATTTAAGAAGCAATGTCTAATTAAAGGGTAATTTAGTATCATTTATTTAATGCATAACTATTATGAATTAATGCTATATTAATATACATATAAGATAGAACAGAATGTTTGAATATAGCTGCATATATGTATATTAAATTAATATATTTACATAGATCTACATAAAGATTATCATTGAATAAATATAACAATGCTATAATAAAAGATCATTTTATAAAATTATGTTTTGTAGTTTATATTTTAATATGATAACTTATATTTTTGTGTAAATAAAATTCTTTTGAAGTACATGGTATTCTTTCTTGTCATTTAGATTGGACATAAAAGCTATCTTTTATGTCAATTTGATTTAAAAATTGTTTAAATATAGAAAAGCAAGAATTTTCTGTACATTTGTTAATTGGTATTTTTATTTTTACTAATATATTTATTTGAGCACCATGATTACAAATATGTTTGTAGTTGTGTTTCCGTTATAAAAAGGAAAACACCCTTTCACAGTGCAACGTTCCCACCACCAATGCCTTCCATCTTTCTTCTCCCCCACCATGCCTGTATTTGAGAAAGTCATTTGATTTCTCTCACTCACTACCATTGTCATGATAGTTGTCAGTGTAATTATTTCTCTGACTGAACTCACCACTCTTTATGGTAAGCTTCATATTATAAGCTGTTCCTTCCAGCCCTCATCTCAATTGTCTCTGGGCATTATTACAATGATGTCTTTTATTTTTATTAAAACCTATATAGGAGTGAGGCTATTTTGTGTCTACCTCTTTCCCTCTGACTTACTTCACTCAGCACGTAGATTCCATTTACATTCATGTATAGGAGAATTTTATGACTTCATTTTTCTTGATGGCTTCATTGTATTCCATTGTGTATGTGTACTTTAGGCATTCATTGTTGTTGAGTATCTGCATTGTTTCCAGATTCTTTCTATTGTACATAATGGTGCAATGAATATAGGCATGCAGAGGGCATTTTTGTATGGGTTTTTGTGTTTCTAGGTTATATCCCTAGGAGTGGTATAAAAGCTGAACTAGAAGGCATTCCCACCAGAAGTGAATGAAAGTTCCTTTCTTCCCACATACCCACCAGCACTGATTATACATGTACTTTTGTGAAGTGTGCCAGTCTCTGTTGTTTGAGATGGTACCTTATTGTTGTTTTGATTTGTATCTCCATCATGATTTGTCATGTTTAGCATTTTATGTGCATTTTGGCCATTTATATTTCTTCTCTAAGGAAGTCACTGTTCATTTTTTTCTCTCAATTTTTGATGGTGTTATCAATACCTTGTATATTGTAGAAATTAGCCCTTTATCTGATGGGTATTTGGTGAATTGTTTCTTCCCCTCTGTCGGTGGCCTTTGTATTCTAGTCACTATTTTCCTTGAGATGCAGTACATCTCAGTTTAATAAAGTTCCATCTGTTTATCTCTGCTTCCACTTGTTTGTACAGTGCCTTTCATCTCAATGTCATGGATTGTTTTACATGTTCTTCTATATACCTTATAAATCCAGTTATGATATGATAATTCCAGTCTTTAATCCATTTGGATTTGACCTTTGTGCATGATATTAGATGGAGGTGTGAGCTTGCTTTTTTTTGCTGTTTGGCTTACTAGTTGTCCCAAACACCACTTGTTGAAGAGGACTTCTGAGATGCTCATTTTGCATTTCTTGCTCCTTTATCAAAATTTATTGATTGTATGTCTGGAGAACTTTTTTCTGAATACTCAAGTCTATTCCATTGATCTGAGGGTTTGTCTTTATTTCAGTACCATGTTGTTTTAATGGCTATTGCTTTGGAGTGAAACTTAGTTGGGAAAAGTGATGCCTCCCATCTTCTATTTCTTAAGGATTGTTTAAGCTATTCGTGAGTGTTTATTGTTCCAAATGAATAATTTCAGGATTATTTCATCTACTTCTTTAAAGTATTATGAGTATGGGTATGGGAATCAAGGGCCATGGGTATCATTAGGGAAATTACATAAAATATGTACAAAACTTTGAGAGTATTGCCATTTAAATGTTGTTAACCCTCCCAATTCATGATCAGGGTATGTGTCTCCATTTTGTAGTGCCTTCTTTTATTTCAAAAATGTTTTGAAAGTTTTTTAGCTTTCCTTGTATAAGTCCTTCACGTCTTTAATTGACTCCAAATTATTTGATTTTTGTGGCACTAATGTTAATGGGATTCTTTTGATGTTCATTTCTTTTCTATAATTATTTGTGTATAAGAAGGGCATAATTTTTGCTTTTGAATTTTTAATCTGCCACTTTGTTAAATGAATTTATTGTTTATAGAAACTTTTGGTAGAGTTTTTAGGGATTTATAAATATAGTATCACGGCATCTGAAAGCAATGAGAGCTTGATTTCTTCCTTTCCTCTCTTGATGCCCTTGATATCTTTTTCTTGCTTAATTTATATAGATAGTACTTCTATTACTATGCTAAATAGAAGTGGTCAGAAGGGACAGCCTTTTTTTTTTGTACTATATCTTAGAGGAAAGCATTTTAGTTTATCTCCATTGAGGTATAATATGTGCTATTGGTCGTGTTAAATGGATTAAACTATATTAAAAATGTTCCTTTCAGGGGCCGGGCGATGACACTGGAGATAAGGTGCCTGCCTTGCCTGCACTAGCCTAGGACAGACCGCAGTTCGATCCCATGGTTTCCCATATGGTCCCCCAAGTCAGGAGTGACTTCTGAGCCCATAGCCAGGAGTAATCCCTGAGCGTCACCGGGTCTGGCCCAAAAACCAAAAAAAAAAAAAAAATGTTCCTTTCATTCTTATGCTGATGAGAGTTTTTATTGTGAATGGGTGTGGACTTTAATAATTCCTTTTCTGCATTGAAATTATCATATGGTTTTTATTTTTCCTTTTGTTAATATTGAAATTATCATATGGTTTTTATTTTTCCTTTTGTTAATATGGTGTATTATGTTCATTTAGTTGAATATGCTAAAACATCCTTGGATCTCTGGAAAGAAACACACTTGGTCATGATGTATGACCTTCTCGATGAGGCATTGAATTCTATTTGCTAGGATTTTGTTGAGACTCTACATCTCTGTTCATCAGTGAAAAATCTGAAAGAATATATCAATAGCAACACAATAAGAGTTGGAGACCTCAATTACATCTTGTCACCTCTTGATAGGTCAATCAGGATGAAACCTAACAAGAATAGACTAGCTCTAAAGGGAAATGGAAGAAAGTGACCAAGTAGAATGTTTAGGGTTCTTCACCCCCAGAAAACAGGATACACATTCTTCTCCAGTGCTCATGTAGTTTTCTTTTTTCTTTTTTTCTTTTTCTTTCTTTTTTTTTGCAGCTTCTGTCTACTTTATATCAGGGTGTTGTTAATTTATTAAAAGCTATTTGGTAGTGTTTCTCTTCAATTTCCTGGAAGAGCCTGAAAAATGTTGGCAGTAGGTCCTCTTGAAAAGTTTTAAGAATTTGTTAGTGAATCCACTGGGCTTGGGCTTTTGTTTTTAAAAAGACTTTTGATTGTCATTTTAATTTCCTCAATAGTGATGGGTTTGTTTAGATATGCTAGATCATCCTGATCCAATTATAGAAGATTATGAGTCCAATAATTTATCCATTTCTTCCCAGTCCTCTTGTTTCATCTAATAGAGTTTATCATAGTAGTCTCTGATTACCCTTTGAATCACTGTAGTATCTGTTGTGATCTCCTCTATTCATTTCTACTTCGGGTTAATAAATTTCTCTCTCCATTCTCCATTTCCTTGTGAGCTTTGCTAGTGGTTTATCAATCTTGTTGATTATTTCAAAGAAGCAAGTTTTTGCATACATTGGTATTTTGAAAAATAAAGTAAAAAACTAACAAATCAAAACAAAACAAGAAAAAGTATGGGTGCTGGAGTGGCAGGGTTTGGCA
>PVKC010025161.1:0-16598 GCA_004027635.1 Crocidura indochinensis | reverse complement strand
CATTCTATGATTGAAACTCAAGTATGAATAATTTTGCAACAAATATGCTTAAATAAAAAATTATTTTTAAATGTTTCAGGCACTCTATCATAATTCCTTTATGATATATCATATACCTTTAACAAAGTGCCATTTTTGTTTTTGTGTGTATTTTAGTTTGGTTTCTTGCAGCACACACTAAAGTACCGATAGTTTTTTTTTTCCTTTCAGTGAAATCACTACTTTTCTCTGGAACACTGTCCTTGCTTTTAAAGATTGTTAAAATGTTTTTCTCTTTTACCTTTTTCATCTCCATATTGTATGGTTTCAAATTTTCAGCACATTTTGGTTATCAAGAGGAAACGTCTTGAAACGTTTCTCTACTTATTATCAGAAGTCAAAGCATTTTTCCTCGAGAAGGGTGTTCACTATCCAGAATTAACAAAGGATCAGTGGTTCAAAAACTGTATTTCATGGTGGGTGTTACTTCACATCTAAATCAGCTTAATCATAAACTACAAGGGAAAGGAAACACAATTTTTTCGATGTTAGAAGAAGTTATTTTGTTTGAAAACAAATTTTCTGTTTTTGCTCAAGATTTTGACAGAGAAAATTTGATTCACCTTCCAAGCCTGTTGAAACATTGCCAAGAAAATAATTCTGATATTGACAATACCTATTATAAAACAGCACTTTTAAATATGAGGAAATCTTTTCTCAAGAGTTTTCAGGATTTCATAAACAGCAAAGCGATGTTGGTCTTTGTTAAAAAAAAAAAAACCTCTGGATTCCACTGTAAAGGAATTAAATTTTTCTCCCTTTAATATCGACAGTGGCAACTTTGAAATACAATTTCTGGTTTTAAAAAAAAGAACTAGGAGCTCGAAATCTGAATGTCTTTGTTCTAATTTAGAAAGATTGGAGCAACACAAATGTGAACTCAGCACAAGTGGTCTGCTTTGAAAGACCTGGCGAAGGAAGATATGTTGATTTTTTAGCACCTGGAATAATATTCCTGACTCATATAATCAACTAAAATGCCCAGTGTTTGCTGTTCTTTCTTGTTAGGGTCTACATTATTTATGTGAACAATCATTTTCAAGCATGAATCTTATCAAGAGTAAATTGAGAAATCATCTCATTGATGAGAACCTGGAATCATGCCTAAAATGAAAAACAACAACATACAAACCTAACTTACTCAAATTATCCAAGGAAATGCAAGGCCAATGTTCACATTAGTGTTTGTAATTTTTGTCAATCATTGTCAGGATGTAACTTTCTCTACATTGTAAGGCAAATTTTATGGAATTTAACGTTATCAATAAATAATATCATTCTGAAGTTCATGTTTTTTTTTTTTTTTTGGTTTTTTGGGTCACACCCAGTGATGCTCAGGGGTTACTCCTGGCTATGCGCTCAGAAGTCGCTCCTGGCTTGGGGGACCATATGGGACACCGGGGCGCAGCCAAGGCAGGCACCTTACCTCCAGCGCCACCGCCCGGCCCCTTTTTTTCTTCTTTTTTTTTTAAGTTTATGTTTCATTAGTTGTGTTATCTGTATCCTCCCTACCTATGTGGATACTTGCATGCAGAATTTCTCAATAGAAACTTATTGAAACTAAAAACAGTGTACCATCCTATGTATTTTCGGTTTTAAAAATGTGGCTCTTGAGGCTGGAGAGATAGCATGGAGATAAGGCGTTTGCCTCTCATGCAGAAGGTGGGTGGTTCGAATCCCGGCATCCCATATGGTCCCCTGAGCCTGCCAGGAATGATTTCTGATCATAGAGCCAGAGGTAACCCCTGAACGCTGCCAAAAAATGTGGCTCTCAAAATAAATTTCAATTGTCGTTTTGGCGAAACTTGACTCAGTTGAAAAGAAAAAAAGGTTGCCGACCGCTGGCCTAGGAAAAGAGGTCCCATTGCTGGAACAAAGACCCACATAGATCGCAACCAGCCTAGAAAAACAGACTGAAGGGGGAAGTTTTAAAAAAGTATATAAAAACTAACCTGTTCAGAGGAAAAGGACACATGTGCTGTTGAAGCCCCAAAACGCATGCTTCATGTGCACATGGGACCTGTTCACTTACAGTATCTGAACACATGCTATACACAGTTCCCTGTTGACAAGTGTAATTTTATGTCTTAATGTTGGGATATGTATCTGTACCTGCTTTCTCCTTTCTGTTGGAAGCCTTTGTCTTTCTTGAATATGGATTTTAACTTACCTTTGTTTATATCCCATTATTTCCCAAGTAAACAGGACAACGAACTACAAAAGCCTAGGTAAAGTTTGACACTGGCTTTCCTTTATTGAAAAAAGCAATTCCTCACACCAGCCCTGGTCTTTTGCTCCCTTACAAATTAGGATGGCAGGAATCATCTCTCACATTATGTAGCATAAGTGCATGTCAAGTCCAGCTTGACGACTGCCTCATGGAACTGGGAGGACATGAGTGTTCATGCTGTAAAGGGACTCAAATAAGACTATCACCACTAATGAATCGCCCAGGCACTTCCCAGGTTGATAGAGGTAGGAAGAGAGAAAACAGTAAATTTTTCATTCTTGAGGTTATTGCCATTCTCTATTTCAGATCTGTCACCCATAAAGTATCCACATGCAACAGACACAAGGTTATCACCCTGAACAAAAGACAATTTTTCCAGCACATTATGCATTCTGAGACAAAAAGAATGTGCACATAAAAAATTAAAATATAAACCTTTCATGCAAAAGGTCATCAGTTAAAATCCCTGTGCCCCATATGGTCCCCCGTGCCTGCCAGGAGCAATTTCTGAGCATGGAGCCAGGAGTATCCCCTGAGCACTGCTGGGTGTGACCCCCCCAAAAAAATAAAAATATAAACCATATCAAGTTTCTTTTCAGACCATAAATTTATGAAGGTAGAAAATCTGATAAAAAGAAAGCCAAAAGAAGTGGAACAGTTGGAAAATAAACAGCATACTCTTAAACAAGTACTGGATGAAAAACCAAATAAAATGTACATTGTCAGAATATAGGGAGTTGGCTTTGATTATGGCTGACCACAGTATACCGCCTGCCATTACAGATGGTTCCACATGCACCACCGTGAAGACAGTTAGAAATGTCTTTCCCCTCTAGAGAAAAGAAATTCAAAAATTCTGGAAACTAAAGAGAATGCATAGTAAGCTTTCAGAACCAATGGAACACAATAAAACATTACTCAGAGGGAGGTTCATAACAATGTAGATGTCAGAAAATAAAAAAGACTCAAATAGATATCTTGGTATCACATATTAACTAGCAAAATGAGAAAAGTTACAACCAAAGTAAAAAGATAGAAGGGAATAATAACAGTTAGAATGGAAATAAATAATATGAAAATCAAGGAACTGGTTATAAAAGGGGGCAAAAAATAAACAAAGTGCTCATTTTCTGAAAATGCATATAAGACTGACATAATTATTGCTAATCTCACATAGAAAAAAACAAAGAGAACTCTAAAAGTTAAATCAGAAAAAAAAAGTGGAGAAATGTAAATAAATACTACAGGAAGACAAAGGCTCGAAAAATTACAATGAAAGACCATGGCATTATTCTAAGGAACCTAAGAATAATGGATAAAGGAAAACTTAACTTATTGTAGTAAAGATCATATATGCCAAAAAGAAGTAGAGCTAACATAAGGGAAGGAAGGAGAAAGCTTTTTGACCATTCCAAGAGTGCTGGCAAGCCAGCTAGCCCACCAAAGTCCCTTAAAGGCCTGGCTCTTGGTCCTTTGAACTCCAAGCAACAAAGATGCATTCAGAGAAGAGCCATTTTACTTTCAAGATACTCCTGAGAGAATGCCAATAAGTCTAGCTAGATTCTCAAAGGTCAGGGAAGATTTCAGCTATGCCTTGCTAGGTACCACCCACTATGCCACAAACACAAAACTAGATAACTACACTCAGAATTGCACCAATATCTCCCAGTGAGGACCTGCATACACAAACTAACAAGCAGTCAGTCCCTCTAGGTTCTTGTTGGCTCATTGCTAGGAACTCCAAGTCCCCAGAAGTTCTCTGCTAAACTTGGAATGACGCTGACCTGACATCACAAATTCAAAAGTAGTAAGCTGCACTCATAACTTCATCATATCTCATTTGTAATATACACCGACATTCTAAATCTAGCCGCTTACCTATACAACAAGACATAAATATATCTTTGTGGTGCATAAGTCATAATGATAAAGCAATGCAGAGCCCCATCATTCTTAGTGAATAAGGATAGTAGCCATAACGACTCAACTAATAATGACATTTGATATAAACTTTAGAGAGGAAATGTTGAGGATGTTAAAGGAGCTCAAAGAAACAATGGGATGGACTGTCAATAAAACACAAGAGGGTATGAATTCAAAATGAAAAATCTTCCAACAGAAACAATAGAATGAGAGAATTGGGTAAGTGAAATGAACAACTGTCAGCCTGATGAGCAAAGTAACAATAGCTGAGCACAAAAATCAATGAGCTGCAGGATGAGATGCAGAAAATGTCCAAAAATAGCAAACGATGGGAAAAATACTCAAAATAAATGAATTACAGAAAAGAAAACTGGGGGATTCATTCTAGAGGAACAACTTAAGCATCATTGGGGTCCAAGAGACTCAGAAAGGTTACCCAAGTGAAAAAGCAGCATCATGAGACTTACTTTGTTTGTGAAAGAGATGTATACCAAGTCATGAAAAATTATGGGTACAGTGGCCATATACCTTATATACTCCAGTATAGCAAAGATTTTTGGAAAAAATTTGTGACCCGGCTTTTTGACTTGGGTCATACAGGTTATCTGATGAGACAGCACAGAATCAAATGCATGTAGTTTTCAATCATCTTCTGCCTTCTGCGTGAGAGTGCAGTGCTTCAGCTTAGTCCACAGTCATGGCTGAGCTGAAGAGGTAGGCGTCTGATTTGAACTGTTTGCCACTGAACTATTTAACCCACAATATTCTGTACTTTGTATGAGACTGACAGCAGTGATGATATCTGAGAACTCAGTGATGATGACAATGTCTATATTGATGCCCTCACATCAGATACAGCTGAAGCTCTGTTTGGACATACAGATAATGGAGCAAGAAGAGGAAGAATCCAGTTCTGAAGAATTTTAACCTTTTTGATTTGACTTGATTATCTCTCAAGCTATGGTTTTCTGCACTTTATTTAAAGTATTAAAATTACTGTTGCTAGTTTGCAGTTTTTCTTTATCAATAAACTTAGAAGAACATTTAACCTACTGATTCCTCAATTATTGTACTTGTTTTGTATTTTTCTTTTTGAAATTTACCAGTGGCTGCTGCATTTTCCACCTCGGCTTATACTCAAGTCACTAAATTTTTCCAGTTTTTAGGATAAAATTAGGGAGTCGGCTTGTACTAGAGTATACACTGTAACCGAAAGGAGGCAATCTCCGGAGAAAAGGGCAAACCACATACCTGTTCTGCTGAAGCTAAGCCTGCTGCACTTATGATCCACAACTGCAATTTTGCCGTGGTCAAGCTTTACCACTCACCTATGGCTTACTGCAGAGACACCAATTAAAAAAAAAATTCCAGATATGATGGTATTTGGTCTGATATCACCAGGCGTTTTCTTTGATCTGAGTGTGGGCACCCTCTCCCCATCTTCTTGTACTTCCAAAAATCTTGGCAGCCAAAACATTTCCCCACAAAAGCTGCATTATCAGCAATCGTGCTTGGAATTCCTGGACCTTCAATGTTTTTAATATTGTTATTCCTATATAATCATATTAATTTAGTCATCAATGTGAAACGGAAGCACCTAGTGTTCAGAAACAAAAAGGTAACAGAATGAGCAACTAGTGACATAACTTTACTAAACCTCCTAGTGATGACTTAATAACATCATTTTCAGATATAATAATTTGCATTAATTTTCTCCTTGCTGTACTCTTTTTCTTCCTTGTTTTCTTTCTTTCTTTTCTCTTATCTTTTTCTATAATTTCACTTACACTTGGAAATAAATGTATTATGATTATGTCAACTATATGATACATGGCCTTTATATAAAATTACATATACATATATATGAAGCAATATCATTGTGAAAATGTAAAAGAGATCCAAATAAAAATACTCCATAATACATCCTAATTAAAGTAACAAAATTCATAGAGATAATATACTGAGAACAGTAAGATTAAATAAATTACAGATCAAGGGTTTCACAGCAGGTATATCACAAAACATTACAGGCCAAAAGACAGTGAGAGTATAGATTTTAAAAGCTCAGTAAAATGAACATCTTACAAAGAACACATCACCCAGCCAAAATATCACTCAGATTTGAAGAAATTTGATAGAAATTCACAGATAAATAATAGCTCAGGAACTTCATAGAGTGGAGATAACCCCTACTAGAACTAAAGGGCAACTTTAAGAAAATACAAATTTACAAACATGCCATACTTTTACAAAAACCCATGGCATATTAGGAAATTAAACCCAACTTCTGCTGCTTAAACAAACACACTTGCACAGTAAGAACAAAACGACTCAAAATTAAATGGTGGAAGACAATATTTCAAGCAATCTAGACAAAAAGCTTGGGGTTGCCATATTTATATCAGGCATATGGGCTTCAGGATTAGAAAAGTTATAAGAGACGGAGAAGGCTATTTCTTAATGATCAAGGGACATGTACATCAGGAAGAATTCACATTCTTAAACCTATATGTAACCTAATAAGAAAACAATGAAGTATGTATAACAATTGTGATATATGCTGGTTTCTTATTGACAACTAAATATGGAAATATTACTTTCTGATTTCAAAAATTGGCATTCTTTGAAATTTCTTTCTTTTATAATACAAAATAATCAAATGCTATTTAACTAGTTCTATGAAGATGCCTATCACCATTAACTTTCATGTTATGTACAAAGATTCTGAGTCCAGAGCCTTATTTTTCTGAGGCTTGCATACTATGATGTCATACCTTATATTCATTGCCCAAATTTTACTATTTTGATGCACTCAAATTCAAGGAAAGCACCTTAGCCCTGTTCTATATCTCCAATCCATAAATGTTATTTAATATCATACAAGTAAAATATAAAAAATATGCAGGAGGAAAACTTTGTTGGTGCAGTTTCAGAGAAAATCTGACCTAACCTAACAAAATTTAACTTTATTTGATAGAAACCTAAGAGTTGATCAGGTGAGTTCAGTATAAACAATTCCAAATGTTTAAGAAAATGCCCAGCTAAATAAAATTTGACATTTTAGTAAGAGGAAGTGAGGCATCATGCTGCCGTCAGCAGGCCTGACTACAAACACTTAAGCATGCTGAGAAGATTGTAACACTTTTCTTCATGCCCTTTAACTTGAATCCAATAATCAAAAGATTTAATTTTTAAACTTAATTTTAATATCTCATAAAACATTTAGATCTTTTTAATCTACTGGTTCAGATGCAGCTATGTATCTGCTGGCACTAAGGGGTACACCTAATTCCTTGAGTACTACTTACCATAAAGAGAGAAAAATAAATAAGTTCAGGGTCATTGCTCTCCTCTGAATCAAATCATGCCTTTGCATCCAGAAACTGGAATAATCTGTTTTTCCATTATATAGAAGGCTGTGAGGTTTAAGGATTTGGATCACTTTTCTAACTAAAATAATGGTTTTGTTTATTTAAAAGAAGCATATAGAGGACTATTCATCCGATACACAGAAAACATTCCAAACAAACCAAAAATAAAATTAAAATAATATTGAAACTTGTAAAAAGAGTCAATAATGTAATGCCAACATAATTTTACGAAGCTGTTAACCTTTTTTAGAACAAAGTCAAGTGGTTCACTAATTTGATGTATATACTATATATACTTAGAACAGGAAATCCTGTTCTAAAATTATTGATGCCCATTGCCACGAAGTGACTTCTTAGAAAGTCAAACTACACAATTCATTTTTTAAAATATTATAGAAGGAATATTGAAAAGTAAACAAGAACCTGAGAAAAAGAAATTAATTGTTAGGAGTATTTGAGTCCTTAGCTAATTACTATATTTTGTCCTCTTGGTGCATGGAATCAGGAATCAAAATCTTGCTTTCAGGACAGAAAATCCCATAAAGAATCTTGCATGTTCAGGGTTTTGGAGAATGTTTTATGAGGACACTGAGACTTGAAACTGACTTTTGACCAAATCACTGTCTACCTTATTTTTCTTATACCATCAACTTCTTTGTTGCTTACTAACCTTTTCACCTTCTCTTTTTACATTTGGCATATCTATCTTTATGCTCTATGTAAAAGAATCTGTATTTGCTAAAGGAAAAAATAGAATATTAGAATTTTGCCTCAAACTATCTTACCTTTTTTGCTATTCTCCCTAATTCTGACTTGTTTTGTAGTAGACCTAGTCATTGGATCCATTAGCTCCCAGATTTTGCATTTGCTAAATTAAAATGATTGTATAAATGTAAATGCCCCAACTTCCAAAATTCAAAATTTCTAAAAGATTGCTCTGGGCTCTAGGATGAGATAGATTTTTCCAAGGGTTAAGGCATTTGCCTCACACATGTCCAACGCCAGATTTTTCAGTCCCTCAATTATCCCTAAGATAAGAACCAGGAGTAAAATTACTTACCACTCCCTTCCTCCCACCCCAAAATGGGTTACTGTGTTGTCCATGATACATTTGGCTACAATTTTTTCCTAGTTTAGGTATCTCCATGTTTTTTGTTTTTAATTAATATTTTCATGTTTGAAAATATTATTTATATAATTCTTCCTTAGAATGTTAAATGACTTATTATTGAATATAATTAGTCAACTCAACATAACTTTCTGAGGTTACAGAAATTTAAAAAAAATTAAATCTTCACTTTTTTAATCTTTGTACATACACGTAAACACAGGCACATAGAAACACATACTCTCCATAATGGAACACATTTCAAGAAAGAATATATACTCAAAATTTAGATTTCAACATATTATGAGACATGATTCTGACACAATGTTAATAGTAATGTGTGCATAAAATTTATTGTTTCTGTGCCTTAGCCTATAATGAGCTCCTGATTAAACCAGACAGTTCCCAAGTTCAAGCAAAGTACATATCATATACAATATCATTTTCAAAATGACTCCACCACGCCTTTTGCATTGGAGATATTTGTTTCCTTTACCAACCCATTGGTTTCTCTCCCAACTCTTCAATTCCCTTTGAATCTAAAATAGCCCCCTTTTCAGTAGGACTTTGGGGCTATTCAGACATTTATTGCTGGTGGTCTTTGTTCCCTAAGCTATGGTGATGCTGGTACAGTTCTTGTACTCAAGAAGTGCTGCCAGGTGACTTTTAAGAAAAAATTCTCCTGGCATTATGATATCCTGCTTGAGAAAAGCTGAGATACTTGCAGTTAATTTGATTAGGCAATAGTCTGGCAAGCAATATAATCCCATTCAATTCCTCATTGAGCTGGACTGAGATCCTAATTTCTACAGAATGAAGCCAGAAAGTAGACTGTGAATCTTTGCAACATAGAATATTGTCTTATAACTATTGCCCCACTTGCAAAATGTCATGTTTCACAATAAGAAAGATAATGGACACTAGATGTTTGATTGGATGGTAGATAAAAAGCAAATGAGATAACTTCTTTATAGTGAAGGTATCAGCTATTCTGTACCTACTTAATATTTCAGGGAACTGCAAAGACCCCTGTACCAGAAATTAGTTCCCTTTATTGATACACCACCATTTTCCGGCATGACCTAGGAGTCATGTCAGTAAACTTAGTTCTTTAACTGAAGTAAGAAAAGGTAAACTATGAGAAGTAAAGCAATATTCTCTAAAGCTCATGGCAAAAGATGCATTTTTGAGATGTTGTTTTTAACACCTTAGAAAGCAAACTCTATTATTAGAAAGCATTAGTGGAGAAGGGAGAAGTATGATATAATTGAGTCTGGGTGGTGAGCGTGTCATGCGCTAGCACCAGAAAAGGAAGGACTGGAACCCAGTTGGTGAATGAATCATCAGGAGTCTAGACATGAGAAAAGAAATGAATGAGTGATACTGAGATTTCTAAAACTATATATAAATGGCACAGTAACAGAAATGAGTCAAGCATTAAATTGATAGTGGCAAATGTATTCTGCTACTGGACACTTTTAAGAGATGAAACGGGACAAGAATAAACCGTTTTAATTCAATGGAGGAAGCAGAGCTTTAATCCAATGTGTACCATAAAATTTAATTTCAGCAAAAGGTAATGAGTCTCTATTTTCATTTTTTAGAGTAATGGTAGGAATAAAGGCAGTGCAAATGCAAACTTCTAAACTATATTACCTTTGTATCAAAATCTGTGCTCATACTTCTTCATATATATAAAGCCCTTTCTGTCCCTAAATACTTTTGTACCTTTTGCATATATTTGAAAATATATGGCTAGCACAGTTGTCTTTGCTCAGAATTTTGAGACTCTATCCTCTCTTGCAATGGTGTCTGGAAGAGCAAATTGCTTCTTTTTTTTCTGCCTTGATCTATGTGCAGCTATAGCTGAGCTGGTCCCAGGGGATCATTCAAATGTTATTAGCATCATGATGAATGAAAATTCAAACTGCAGAAGTATTTCAGAAGAAATCATACTTCAAAAAGTGGCACATTAAACAGAATCTAATTTGGTCTCCAATAAATGATTTTGTTCTTTTTGGTGCATATTTTAGGAACACAGTTTTATTGGCAAAGATTTCCTTGTGGATTTAAAAATAGTTTGTCATTAATTGCCAGCAATCTGTCTCCTCCTGGTGTGATTTCATTACTGTTCACACCTTTAGAAGAGATGACTTAATATACTGTTCATTCCTAATTATACAATGATTGTTGAACTGTAAACTCAGAAGAATACAAGTCCCAATCCCACAATTGAGCCCTGCTTTGCAGGACAACATAGGGTTAAAATGCTGCAGAAGAGACACTTGTAATGTTGCACAGGGCAATTTCTGCTTGGTTTACTATTGGGCATATCCTTGATAAAGAAAGGTCTATTGTCAATGTGTATTGTAAAAGTGTCAGGGGAATGAAGCTATTGTGAATTTTAGTCATTAAAATGACTGCCTGGGCCTCTGAGATAGTTCAACAGGTAAGGCACTCACTTTGCATATGGCCAACCCAGGTTTAATCCTCAACACCCCATATGGTCCCAGGAGTGATTCCTGAGTGCACAGCCAGAAGTAACACTTGAGCATTTCCATGTGTGGTCTAAGAACAACAACAACAATAAAAAACAAAAATTACAAATGGGGATATTCATGATTTGTTTATTATTTATTTTTAATAAAATCTTTAAGCACCATACTTACAAGCATGTTTGTAGTTGGATTTCAGTCATAAACAGAACACCTCCATTTACCAGTGCAACCTTCCCACCACTAATGCCTCCATCTCCCTCCTCCCCCATCCCCTGCCTCTATTCCAGACAAGCATTTTACTTCTCTCACTCATTAACATTGTCATGCTAGTTGTTAGTGTAGTTATTTCCCTAACTGCACTCACTACTATTTGTGGTGAGCTTCATATTGTGAGCCTGTCCTTCCGGACCTCATCTCTATTGTCTCTGGGCATTATTACCTTAATGTCTTTAATTTTTTTAAGGTTGTTATGTTTCTTATACTGACTTCTATCTAACATTTGGACCAGCATTTTATTTTTGGTTCTATGGGAACTTAGAAGCAGTTTCCCAGGCCTTAGTATATTAGACAAGATATTATACAGGGTAAGTTTAAGTATCTTAGAATTGTAGAGAGAGCACGATATATAATGGGCAAACAGAAAATTTATACTTGCTAAATAAAAGAGCTCTTTAAACTCAACCACAGAATATGATTATAACATATCCAATTATCTAGAACATACTAGAAAATTATATGGTTTTCATACACAGTGAAGTTTCATTGAAAATGAGAAACTGTTAGAGGTAGAAACGGTTTCTATTTATAGTTAATGCAGCACAGTAATATGTTGTGTTATCCTCTGGATGGGTCATCAAGTTTGACCCATCTCTTCTTGTTTTCTGTATAAAAGTCTGAATGCTTGATAGAAAAATTTATCCTTTATGGCAACATCAACTTCAGAAAATTATGAGTGTCCCCTAAGAAATCTGAAGGCCTGTCACCTGCCATTATAAATTTGTTTTCAGGATGATGTTTTGCAGACCTAGATTTCTAAAAAGAAATTAAAAAATCATACTTTTCTGTACCTGCAAAATAACTAGGAGAAAGTTTAGGTAGTAAACGAATAATACTCATTTTGTATCTAAACGTATGCTTTTATTTCACATTATTTCTTTGTGGTTTATTTTTGTCTTTTGCATTTTTGTGTCATCCCCTTTAGTAATCAGGACTTATTTCTGGCTCTGCTCTCAGGGATAACACCTAGCTGTGATTAAAGGATCGTGTAAGGCTACCAGGTATTGAACAAGAGATGATCACATGCAAAGCATGTGTTCTATTTATTATTCTCTCTTTACAACTCTTATCCCATATTCCATGTTGGGGTAAATGAGGTGTGTGAATGTGCACATATGAAAATAATGCATAGTGTGTACATAGTTAAATATCTAATATTGTATATGTCTAACATTTTCAAGATATTAGATGATTAGTAGACAATAATATACATTGTGAATAAACATACACTCATTTGTTTGCTCCAAACAAATGTAATAGGCAGCATGTATTTATCTTGACATTAGTAATACAAAATCAGTTTTATTTCTAGGGGAAGGTAGGTGGATAAAAACACTGGTACATACAGGGGCCAGCTAGGTGGCGCTAGAGGTAAGGTGTCTGCCTTACAAGTGCTAGCCAAGGAAAGATCTCGACCGCAGTTCGGTCCCCAGAGGTCCCATATGGTTCCCCCAAGCTAGGGGCAATTTATGAGCGCTTAGCCAGGAGTAAGCCCTGAGCATCAAACGGGTGTGGCCCGAAAAACAAAAACAAACAAACAAAAAAAACACTGGTACATATGAAATGGTGTGTGTAATAATGTTCTAAGTGATGTGGATGAAGCTTTTAACCTGGTAAGCAGAAGTGGAATTTCCATTAGAAATTTACAAGTTTGAGCATTGTAATGGGGGCATGGATCACTAAATGTTTTGGTTGAAGGTAACTAAATGAAAAAGGAGAGCATCCTATGTGGATAACTGGGAAATAAGTATTACAATATAAGTTTAAATGGTGAAAGGTCAAAGCTTGAGGTTTCACAGATATTTAGAACAGCAAGATCAATGTGACTGGTGTAAGAAGAGAAGATATTTATAAGTTTTAAATGAAACAATATATAGGAAAAAGTATAAATAAGTATAGTGTTGATCTTGCTGTTGTGAATATAATTATAATAAAACACAAAGGAAAAGATTGGCATGGGTAACTTTCATGACCTGACTTACATTTTAGTAGAATCATTCTGGCTACTGTTGATAAAATACTGTTGAGAAGTATGAGTGGATGTATGGATATAGGCCATAGTCAACAATTATGGTAGTGACATAAAATATGGTGTTGACTAATATGGTAGCAGTGAAGGGAATAAAGACAGCCCCCAAATGCACATAGTCAAGGAATTAAGTAAATTAACAACATCATGATAAAATTAATAGTAAAACATAAGTCTATGAGTCAGTCATAAATATCGTGCTATTTTATCGGATGACTTTTAAATAGTTAAACAAATTTATGTCTTGAAACTATATTTTATTATTATGGCCTATTTCATGACAATTAAATGCAAATTTTTGACAATATCAAACAGTTTATTACATATAGAGAAATGAGTGAATAGTAGATTATATGGAGTCAGAGGGATTCACTCAATTCTTTAGAGCTTAATACATAAAATGATCTCATGCCAGTGACTTAAGACTACTGACTCTTAATGGAGAAATTTGTTGAGGGTTGCTCATAAATAGCTAAAAACTGGAAATCTCCCTGAATGGCAGTGGCAATGTAACCAAAGACTTTGAAAGAATTTTGTCCAGCTACTATTTCATATTGTCTTGACACTTTAAAAATTTCATCTACTTTGGAGATCAATAAATGAAGATAGAGATTTGTGAAACATGGATGAGGGATATTCAAAGCATTATTATCAAAGAAGCTAAGTCATTGGAAAATAAGGACTAAAAAGAAAGGTTAATGGAACTGGTATTGTTCAGTCTGGAAAAGAGAAGACCAAAAGGAGATTTAATAATGGCCGCTAAGTGTATAAAGAGCTATTACACAGCGAATGCTCACCAGCTGCTCTCAATCTTCTCTTAGGACAGAACAAGGAGAATGGAGTGTAAATTACATCAGGAGGGATTCAGGCTAAAGACTAGGATGAATTTTTTGGCATGGAGTGCAGTTCAACACTGAGATTGGATAGCTATCTAGAGATTCATGTGAACCACATCCTGAAAGTATGCCTGAAATTCAAAGTATTCTTTCAACTAAAGCGAATCCCCTGTATATTTTTCAAGAACTCACTGTGTACAAGGCATTAGAGGTTAAAACATTATTGCTTGTCACAATTAAAATTTTCTCTGTCACATATTTTATTAAAGTAGTATGGATCGAGCTCCCATACGATCCAGCTAAACCACTCCTAGGAATATACCCTAGGAACACAAAAATACAATACAAAAACCCCTTCCTTACACCTATATTCATTGCAGCACTATTTACCATAGCAAGACTCTGGGAACAACCTAGATGCCCTTCAACAGACGAATGGCTAAAGAAACTGTGGTACATATACACAATGGAATACTATGCAGCTGTCAGAAGAGATGAAGTCATGAAATTCTCCTACACATGGATGCACATGGAATCTCTCATGCTTAGTGAAATAAGTCAGAAAGAGAAAGAAAAACGCAGAATGGTATCACACTTCTATGGGTTTTAAGAAAAATGAAAGACATTCTTGAAATAACAATAATTTTCAGACAGAAAAGAGAAAAGGGCTGCAAGTTCCAGCTCACCTCATGAAGCTCACCACAAATAGTGATGAGTTTAGTTAGAGAAATAACTACATTTTGAACTGTCCTAATAATGAGAATATATGAGGGAAATGGAGAGCCTGTCCAGAGAACAGGCGGGGGGTGGGTGGGAGGAGGGAGATCTGGGACAATGGTGATGGGAATGTTGCACTGGTGATAGGTGGTGTTCTTTACATGACTGAAACCCAAACACTATTATGTATGTAATTAAGGTGTTAAAATAAAAAAATATTAAAAAAAGTAGTATGGATCACATTTTCATTGAAGTCATATTCAATAGTTGCAAATTTTTCCACAGTGTTTTCAAATTCCTCCATTATTTTCCTATGGTTTCTTTTCCTACCCCCTTACACCTTCAGATCTCAGTTCTATTGATCATGCCTAAGTTTTGTTTCCATTTGGCGTTTGTCTACTTCTTATTTATTTCTTTATACTCTATATATGAACTAGATCATCTTTTATGCTTTGATTTCTTTCAGCTTGACAGCTACTAATTCCATCCAAGTCACATCAAACTGCAAAATTTTATCATTCTCATAGCTGAATAGTGTTCTATAAACACCGCAATTTATTTATCCATGCATCTGTTTTGGGACATGGGGCTATTTCTAGATTAAAACATTTGTTATGTAGGATGATTGCTACAAGTCACCCATTGGCTTAGAACGAAAGGAGAATAATTATACATACATAGTGAGTTATAAATTTGAGAATCACAAAAGACCTTTTTGGTAGCATGTTGTAAGAATAATTGACTTTGATATGAAGGTATTTCTGTAATATACAGGAAAAAATACAGGGTGTACTGTGGAAATGTGGAGTTGAAAGAAGGAGTGCAGGTAAACTTTGAGAGATGAGTAAATAAAATGAATCCACAATGAATCATTTTGACCAAAGAATCAGAGTAGTGTGACTGCTTTTCCTGTTTTCTTGCTTTATTTTTGTTGTTGTTCTTTCTTTTTATTGTGACTGAAGTTCATTACACAAAATTATTTATGGTACATAGTGACAATGAATGATGGGCATTCCCACCACCTATGTTGTCCTCCCTCTTCTCTCCCGTTCCCAGTATGTTCCCCATATCTCCCTCCATTATCCCTCCCCCACCCCGAATACTAGTATAACTGGTCTCCACTTTACAGCTTGTTGTAGGTTGGGTATCTATTCTGTTTTGTGTTCCAGTCTGGTCATTTTTTATTTACTCTACATGTTCATATGACTGGTCCTGGTATCATGCTTTCTCCCCCTAAATTTGAGGCTGAATGATTAAAGTTGTACTATTCTGTTGTAGATAAAAAGGTTAAGGAAAAGAGAAGAAAAATTGGTATCAACTCCTAAAAAATTAACTAATTAATTAAAAAATCACCGAATAATATCCACAAGAGTGAAAAGGCAAGATCAAAGTGGGAAGAAAAAAGAGAAGGAAAATAATATCAAAAAACAAACTACAAAACAAGACAAAACCAGAAAAAGTGCTGGAGTGGCAGGGTTTGCTGTTTCCTCACCTTTTTTTTTGTTTTGTTTTGTTTCTGTTTTTTTTTTTTTTTTTTTTTTTTTTTTTTTTTTTTTTTTTTTTTTTTTTTT
>PVKC010025160.1:0-16617 GCA_004027635.1 Crocidura indochinensis | reverse complement strand
TATTCATGGTTTTATTTTAATTTATGATGCTTCTCTGATGAGAAGCTCCTGCTAAGCAAGTGCATGAAGATTATCACAGCTATAAATTGTTCAGTTTTAATTTTGCTATATATTTTATTATCACTCTGTACCAGACTGTGCTTAATCAGTGCTGCTAAAATAATTCGGCCATCAGTATCATCATCATCTACTAGCTTATTAGACATGCAAAGCAAGAATCTTTTATTGTCTGCTTTATTTCTTTAAAATTTTGTTTTGATTTATTTGTTCCCTATTAATTTGTTTAGACTGAGTTTTAACTTGACTTTTATCACTTCCAATAATTATAATTGTCATTGACACTACCAGATGGATCACCATAAAATTATTAAACAAAAAGATGACAGCTATTATCAATATATTACATAGTGACCATTTTACATTCCTAACATTATGATGTACAGATTTGTCTGAACATCAGTCATTTTAAACATTTTCAGAGTTCAAAAACCATATAGCTAAATACATAAGAAAATATTTTAAATGTATTTTATATAAATAGGGTGACAGACTAGAAACATTTCAAGTCCTCATTTTGCACCACAACTACAAATAAAGAAATCAGGGTTCAGAAAGATTGAATAAAAGGGTAGCATGCGGGGGCCGGGCGGTGGCGCTGGAGGTAAGGTGCCTGACTTCCTGCGCTAACCTAGGACGGACCATGGTTCGATCCCCAGGTTCCCCATATGGTCCCCCATGCCTGCCAGGAGCGACTTCTGAGCGAATAGCCAGGAGTAACCCCTGAGCATCACCGGGTGTGGCCCAAAAAACCAAACAAACAAACAAAAAAAAGGGTAGCATGCTTACTTTACACATGGTTGATCCAGATACTGTCTCCAAATCCAGATGGTTCTCAATTCAACTATTTATTAAAATCCCTAATCTTTGAATAAACTCTAACTATACCAGCTTTGGTTCAAAAGCATGAATAAAATAAAACTTAAAGATCAGTTAAATAATTAAAATATCTTTGGCTTTATAAACCACTTATAAATCTATAACTATGTATATAGTTATGCTCAGATCCCCTAAATCCCTCACCAAAAGGTATAAAACAACCTTGAAACTATGAAATAGATAATGTGCAAGGAGAATAGGATAGAGAGGGCATAAGGTTCAAATGACTGTTCTTGGATATGAATACTCTGGGGTAATATTGCTATGGCAAAACACCTTGTGAAAATCAACAAATAATAAATGAAAATTAAATTTTATTTTAACCATGATATCAACATATTATAAAAATATATAACTAAGAGGCCAAAGAGATAGCACAGTCATAAGGTGTTTCCCTTGCATGCGTCCAATCAGGGATGAATCAGGGTTCAATTCCCAGCATCTCATATGGTCCCCAAACCTGCCAGGAGCAATTTAAGAGCACAGAGCCTGAGTGCTGTCAGGTGTGACCCACAAACCATATGTGTGTGTATGTGTGTATGTATATATGGATATAGAATGTTATCTGGGTGGTATCACTACATAGACACACAAAGTATGAAACTGATGACATACTTGGATACTCTACCCTCATCCTGGTATAGTCAAACAAAACTAGGAAAATCCTCCTTTTTCCTCTCCATTTTTTCTCTTCTCTCATGTCCTTTTTTTTTCCTTTTATTATTTTGAAGCATGCCTATGATTGTTCAGTGTTTACTCTCATATTCAGTGCTCAATCCTGACAGTCCAGACCGACCATTTGTTGTGTCCAGGACCTAACAAGTCAGTTGTGTGCAAGGCAAGGACATTATAATTGTACAATCTTACTGGTTTTCATTTCCTTCTGTTAGACTAAAGACAGGAAGTGGATTTTTTTTTTGAAATTTCCTACTTATTCCTGGGTATACTGAAGAACTGGCTTCTTCCTTTTCCAATCAGAGAAAAATGATAAAATAATTTGCTTTGAGGTTGGAAGCCTGGAAAGACAGTGATGTTGACATGTTGCACTAAAATTGCAGATTGCAGACAGAAAGTTTCTGAGTACAAGATCATATATCAAAGACCTATTTATGAAGGAGTAAGACAGTTAAGAATATCGAGACATTTAAAAATAACCAGGTACAGGATTAATTTGTTAGAGAAAGTCTTACAGAAATACAAGGAAAATAAATATGATAAAATAGCCCATGTATATTTTGAGCGTTCATTTTGGACTAATTAGTGAACTCTTTTATTCATATGCTACCAGCTTTCAAACTCTGAAAGAGGTGGATAGATTTCCAAATACCCAATTTTCAATTAAAAAATATTCAACATAACAAAATAGGGAGCGAAGCATGGTCCATTAAAAGGAACATAATGTTTTCATTTAGAAAACATAATGAATTCTAAATATATAAACACTTCCAGAGTTTTTAAAGCAAATTTAAAATTGTTTAAATTATATTCAAAAACTATGAGACATATGTAGAAAATCTGAATTAGAAAAGTGTTATATAAAATAAATAGTGGCAGAAATTATTATTTATAGGGGCATTGTTTGTTCATACCAGTTAACACTCGGGACAGAGACAACTCAGAAAAATTAATTTTAAAAACAGCAATACTTTAAAATAAAGAAAAATATTAATGCTCTAATAAAATTAGCAATAAGTAAAATTAAAAAGCAAAAATAAAAGGCCCTAATAGTTTTAGTATATCAACAACTCAATGAACAAGATCAATAGAGAAAATTGTGGACACAGAATATTCAAATGGAGGAAATAGTGTGGCAAGAGAAAACTATAAAATTAATATTCTTATGTGTATATGTAATTATATATAAAATTGAAGAAACACTAAAAATATTCTTTAGGATTGGATATTTGGTTCAGGGGTAGAACAGAAAATATGTAAATATGTGAGACTCCCCCACCCTTGCACAAAAGGCAGAGAGACACAGAGAAGAAAAGATAATTATACAGTCTATTAGGAAAGGCAAAATAGAAATTAGAAATAACATAAAAAGGAAAAAAAGAGGAAACAGAACACAGATTATTCAAACAATAACAGTAGTTGAAAAATTTCTCAGACCTCAGAAGGAACTATATGTACAAGTTCATGAAGTTAACAGAATATCTGAATAGCTAAATGCAAAGAACAAAGACACATAGTAGAGAAACTATGAAGACTCCACGACAAAAATAGAACATTGAAGTCAGCTTTGGGGGAAAGCAGTTACCTTTAATCAGATTTCTCAGCAGAATTCTTCAGAAGAGAAAGTGGAATGACAAATTGAAAATACAAAATGATTAAATACCAGTCAAAAACACTACATCCTGTAAAAGTCTTTCAGATATAAAAAGAGGAAATAATAGCCAGAATAGACCACCAAACACCAAATGAGTTGCTACCATTATAGCTATCTTCCTTAGAGATTTCAAGAGAAACTGTAATCTAAATTTCATTTATAAACAATTAGACAAAGAGAACCAGAAAACAAAAGACACATTGTTAGTAAAGAGCACATTTAAAATTACTTGAATTTCTGGTGACACAATATTACAACAAATAAAGCACTTGCCAAACAAGTGGTCTACCTTGGTTTAATTCTCAGCAACCCTTAAATTACACTGGACCTACCAGATTTAACTCCTGGAAACTAAAACAGGAGTAAACCCTGAGCACAACTGGGTGTGTCCCAGAACCAAAACAAACAATTTAATCACCTAAACTCTAATTAAAAGTATAGAATTAACAAAAACAAAGCAAGAAGTTCATTTAAGCTTTTAAAAAGCTTTAAAGACAGAGTTTCAATGAAGGTTTGGGAACTTGTTCTTTAAGTCAATGGAAAAATTTCAAGGACAGAAATCACATATTTATCAGTTCCTAGGATAAAAAAAAGATAGAATATAATGAGAATAAAGTGGTGAGAGAATATAATGGACAAGGCCAAGTCGTGTTTTATTCCTTGTAAAATAACCCCATGCTCCATATTTTCAACCCTGGGTAAAAGGATCTGAAACAGGATCTTGCATGAAATAATCCAAGGAGGCTGAGGGTGAAGCACTTGTAATCTGCAATCTTCTTTTTCTTATGGAGAGTAAGCTGCCTACCAGAACTGTCATTTTTATTGAGTACAGAAACCACCCCTGGGTAAGGACTAATTACAGAGTAAGGCAGATAGCTCAGGCTATCCTGAACCAGGCCCACCCAGATTTACATGTAAGAAAATGCCTGCTTTGGGGTAAAACCAAGTTCTAAACAGATAAAAAGGTTCAAGGGATGATCTTTGTATTAGGTGATACCACACTATAATGAAACAGATACAAAGAAACCAGGATGATCTCTGTTTTGGGTAAAAAAGATGTAATATCTGGCATCACATATGATCTCCAGAGTTAAGAATCCTCTGATCCATGAAAATAGAGCCAGAAGTAAGCCCTGAGCTCCCAAGACAATAAAAAGATAGAAAGAAATAAAGATGGGCAGTATATACATCATGTTAAAATAATCAATAAGTAAAGTAAGATGTAACATGTTCTACGAAGTCAAAATTACACTGATTCTAAAAGCAGACTAAAAGTCACAACAGGGTAAACTATAAACCAATATCATACACACAATCCTCAATAGCATACCAGGAAACTGAAATCAACAGTACATCAAAAACTATTGTACACCATAATTTAATAGTATTTACTCAAATATGCAAAGATATACATCATATACAAAATAATAAACATGACATACCTCACTTATCTCCCCACTCTTCAATAGTGTCCATTACCTTAAGCAGTGATAGTTTTCCATTACTATAACTTCTCAAAATAATTGTGAACAGAAAATGAAGCTCATTTCTAGTTCCCCCAAATTAATATCATTTAATGAGCCTATTATATTCATGACAAATTAGATAAACTAATGAATTTTTAATATGCCTGATTCAGTGCTAAACTTTTTAAAGTTCAGTTTCAAATAGGTTTTATATTCCATGTTCTTTGTGTTTGTCTGCATTTTATACATCTCCAGGTATTTGTTGCTTGTTTATTTTCTCATCTTATAAGGTAATCACTTAATAAGAACTCAATTTAAATAAATTATATATTCCTAAAAATGAGAAATCTATAATACTTTATAGTTTTCCAATTGCATGTGATGTGAACTTTCTATAGAATAGGAATCATAATAAATTTATGATTAAATAATATAGAAATAAATATGGGAAAAACTTTGATATGGAGAAATGGTTATAGATTTAACAAATCACAGTGACTCATTTGTGCACATTTTTAATAATTGTTATTATATGCTGCTAGCTTAAATGAATACCTGATATCAGAGAAATAAAAAATCAGGAAGGTCTTTCAATGTGTCTGTCTCATCTCACAAGATAATGAAATATTTGCTCCCTAGATATATATAATTCTTCCACTGAGTAATCTCAAAATTTAGGTTGAATGAATCCACTCTCTTTTTTTTGTTTTTTTTTTTGTTTGTTTGTTTTTGGGCCACACCCAGTGATACTCAGGGGTTACTCCTGGCTTTGTGCTCAGAAGTCCCTCCTGACTTGGGAACTATATGGGACACCGGGGTATTGAACCGTGGTCCCTCCTAGGCTAACGCAGGCAAGGCAGGCACCTTACCTCTAGCACCACCGCCCGGCCCCCCACTCTAAATCTTTAAATATTTTTTCTCATAAAAATCATTGTTTTGCTTTGTCATTGTACCCAGCTGTGCTGAGTACTTACTTTTATAGTGATCAGGGATAAATCCTGACAGTTCTCATGGGACAGCATGCAGTACAGAACATCAAAACCATGTGGACCATGTGTAAGTCAGAATTCTTAATTGCATCATTTCTCTCATCCAAAATGATTCATATCAGATAATTACTCATATCACATTGGTCTTAAAAGAATTATAGGTGACTTCTTTCTCAATAAATGAAATAGGCTTTAAATGAACCAATCTATGTCAATGACATGCCATTAAATATGGTATGATTTAACAATAACTATATATTAAATTTTAGACAACTTCATTATAATTAATATGCACTCCACTACTGCTATTAGACTTACATGTGTACTACCTGAGTTTCTTGTCTCTTTTAACAAACCAATTATCGAGGCAGTTAAAATCCACAATATTGATGATGATGTCTCTAGGTCAGCGTTTTCCAATATTTTTTTTCAAATATTGCCATCTGATATCATTATCCTAGCAGTTGGCCTAAGTTCTTTTGCCAGAGATCCATATATGTGATTTTCACTTATGGCTCCTTGGTGTACCACAAAGTGACACATGGCCCCTAATTTAAACATCACTCTAAATAGCCAAGTCCAATGCAATAAAAATTTCTAGAATTGACTCCTCTGATTTGCAATTGACGATTTGCAATCTGACGTATCTAGCTAAAGATCTTAAAAATGTTAAAAAAAAATCTTCAAATGTTGCATTTTCCATGATGGATGTCACATTATATTTTTCTTTGCATGACATGGTCCCCTGAACAAAAATAGAAGTGGCTCTAGAGTACTTCACTTGAGCAATGCAAACTGTACACTGAATACCACCTTGAGCAATACCAATTATAACCCAAAACAAACAAATACTACTACTACTACTACTACTACTACTACTACTAATAATAATAATAATAATGATAAACTAATAAACTGTATCTGTAACTCAAGGCCAGCAATACTATCATATAAAAATCACAGTAACATAGTAATCAACAAATATACAGTAAGGTTATGTTTATTTTTATTCAATAGTCCACTTTTCTCATTACTGTTTTTATATAAGAATGATTGTTTATAATACTTCAAATAAACAGATTCCAAACATTGTACATTCTATTAGCCCATCCTCTACAAAGATTGCTTTCCTTAACTATTGACACAGTCTCATAAAAACCTCTCACATTCTCCTAAGTCCACCAATAGTAAGTTGTTTTTTGTTTTGTTTTTTATCTTTTTCATCTATTGTAATGGATGATAATTAATTGAGACAATTGGATCTCACTTGAATCATTTCCCCTTCCCGCTGGTTTTTCATCTGTGTTTTATCCCTATCCTTATGATTTGAATGCACCAATAATAAATAGTTCCATGAAATCCTAAATTCTGACCAGGGATCCATGTGAAATCTAGATACCAAACCCATGTTTATTTAATGTCTCTTTCCTTTTCTCAAATTTTCCATGACCTTCTTAAGGTATAAAAAAATAAATCTATGGGGCCGGGTGGTGGCGCTGGAGGTAAGGTGCCTGCCTTGCCTGCACTAGCCTAGGACGGACCGCTGTTCAATTCCCCAGTTTCCCATATGGTTCCCCAAGCCAGGAGCTACTTCTGAGCGCATAGCCAAGAGTAACCCCTGAGCGTCACTGGGTGTGGCCCAAAAACCAAAAAAAAAATCTATTTTTAAAGTTCTCCTTGTGGTTATTATTGAACTTTTACTACTATTACTACTACTACTACTACTACTACTACTACTACTACTACTACTACTACTATAATTACTACTACTATAACTACTACTACTACTACTACTACTATTACTACCACTACTACTACTACTACTTACTATTGCTGCTCCTGCTGCTTCTGCTACTGCTGCTCCTGCTACTAATACTACGACTGCTACTGCAGCTACTACTACCACCACTACTACTATTACTTTGTAGAACGTATCCAGAGATATCCGATCACTCAGCTCTATATGTAGGCATAATTCCTGGTGATTCTAGGTGTAACATGTGGTACTAATAATAATCAAACCTGGGCCACTTACAAGAAAAGCATCTGCTTAGTTATTAAGCTATTTCTCTATTCTTATGATGGTTATTACTATCCCCATCTCCAACTCCATATTAGTCTTGAAGGACATTCTAAAATCCAAGAAAACACATAATGGGCAATATAGAAATAGTAAATGCATGTAATAGGATCAAAAATAGCAAAATCTCAGTCAAAATTTAAAAACTGGAAATATTTTCCTATAATATGAGGACTAAGAAAGGAAGTCGATTTCCTTTATTATGTTTTAATATAGCGTAAGAAATTTTAGCAAGAACAATATGCCAGGGAAAAATTATAAAAAGGTATCTAAATTGGAAGAGAAGAAACACTATTATTTTTATCCTTAGATTATAAGATAATATGTAAAACATCCCAAGACTCTTGTGAATATTTCTGAAAGACGTAAAACACCTAAAAAAAAGTAAATTCAAAGTGGGAGAAAACAAATAGATAAACAAGTAAAACAAATTTAACTTTTAAATTTTAAAATCAAGTAGTGATTACATGGCCAAACCCAGCTTCAAACCCACCACCACATATGATCTGCTGACCCCTCTAAATGTGATCTCTGAATGAGGAACTTGTATGTATGGAATAAGCCATACATATCGCCAGGTATAACTCCAAAACAACAACATCATCAACTCAAACAACAAGATAGCAACAAGATTCTAGAAATAATTAAAAATCATATGAAAAGACAAACCTTTCCCAAAAGAATACACATGAGTTTAATATTATTGTGAAATTAGATGGTGACTCAATGTTTCAATCTTTAAAAAGATAAAAACTAAAGGTATAACTTATGAAGCTATGTTAGAAGATACAGAATAAAAAGAAACAATTTATGACACTGATAAAAATACTTAAGAATATATTAAAAGGGAGTTGAGTTACTATGCAACTAATATACATAGACATTGGTTTAAAAGAGTTGTGATTTTTGAATACTATGTATTTTGATCCACCATGATAACTATGAAAATCTGCAAATATATACCTAATAATGACAAAGGTTTCAAAACGTGCCATGTAAAATATGAAATAAACATTTAATAGAGCAATAAATGAGATGATGATGAGTCAGAAAGATAGCACAGTGGTAGGGCATTTGCCTTGCATGCAGTTGATATGGTCTCCTGTGCCTGCCAGGAGCATTTTCTAAGTGCACAGCCAGGAGTAACCCCTGAATGCCTCCAGGTGTGACCCAAAAACCAAAAAATAAGTAAATAAATAACAAGAGATGATAAGACAATAAGAACTGTCAAAGATATAGAAAATGAAGATAATGGAAATCAGATAATTCTTGTGAACTATTGTTAACAGACAAATGATCAAGCTTATCAATTAACACACACAAAAGACACACAATAACCTACACTGGTAAAACTGATTTTTAAAAAAGCAGTATTCAAAAAAACTCTCTATGAAGACTCATTTAAGCTTAAAGAGCCTCTTAAATTTGAAAGTGAAAGGCTGGAAATGACAGATAAAACATGCAAATAAATAAGTAGCCAAAAAATGGGTGGAAGGCTTTTAACATATAAGACAAAATATATAAAATCATGTTATAACAAAACCTGTTGCAAATGACTAAGAAAATATATTAAAGAATAGGCAAATGATATGTTGAGACAGTTCTCCAAAGATGTGTCCTTAAATATATGAAAAGTATTCAATATTGCTCACTGTTGGTAAGAAAAATGCAAATAAAAGAAAGAAGACCCATTTCACACACATTAAAAAGACTATTATCGTAACAGAAAAATGTTTTTAAAAATCTGGACAAAAGTTGGAATTCTGCACATTACTGGTAATTCAAATGGAGCAGCTGTTGTGGGGGGGGGAATAAAACTAACAAAACTATAAGTAAATAAAACAACCAATTTATTAAGGGTAAATAGCTTTAGCACACAATTTAGCAGTTTACCTTTGATGCATGCCCAAAAGGATTTAAAGCGGGCATTTAAAATGATATTTGGACGGGGCCTGGGAGATAGCATGGAGGTAAGGCTTTTGCCTTTCATGCAAAAGGTCATCGGTTAGAATCCCGGTGCCCCATATGGTCCCCCGTGCCTGCCAGGAGCAATTTCTGAGCATGGAGCCAGGAGTAACCCCTGAGCACTGCTGGGAGTGACCCAAAAACCACAAAAAAAAAATGATATTTGGACATACATATTTAGACACATAGCAGTATTATCAATATAGTCAAAGTGATCTTTGTCAAACTATTTATTAAGGTGTGTATGAATAAATAAATTGTGGTATATTTTGATTGGAAAGTTATCCATCCTTAGAGAGGTAGAAAAGTCTGATAAATTTCTTTAAGCAGATCGACCTTGGAGAAAGTATGCTATGTAGCACAGACCAGTTACAAGAAATATATACCGTATTATTGTAGTTATAATTGTTAGAGATAAACAGAGATTGGTGAATTTTTAGAGGTTGGAGGAAAGAGTTAATTTTTTGAAACTTTAAATGAAGCACCACGAGATAGTTATAAAGTTTCAATCATTTTTCCAACACTCATTCCTTCACCACTGCATCTTCCTGTCATCAATGCTCCCAAGCCAGCCACAAATCACTCCGACCAGACTGCCTCTCTGACATTCTCCACTCTCTCTTTTCTGTTTTCTCTTGTCTTTATCTATCTATCTATCTATCTATCTATCTATCTATCTATCTATCTATCTATCTATCTATCTATCTATCTATCTATATCTATCTATCTATCTATCTACCTATCTATCTCTATCTCTCTATCTATCTATCTATCGATCATGTCCTTTTTTGTTAAACCCTATGATTTGCGATATTGTTACTAAAAGAGTATAATAATGCAAATCACTTTACCTGCTTTCCAACACCCAGCTTTTGTACTAAGTGATCATTTCCAACTATCATTGTTAAAATGATTTTCTGTCTTATGCAGCCATCTCCTCTTTGTGGCAAGCTTATTACCATAGTTGTTAAATAGAGAGTTTCTTTTGCGGAACAAAATTATTTCTAGATATAACCTTGGAGATGGTTCCATGACACTGTGAATATAATTAATAAGATTTAAAATTAGTAAAATGGTGGAGGACAAAGAGATAGCATGTAGGTAGGACATTTGCCTTGAAGGATGGTGGTTTGAATCATGGCATCCCATATGGTCCCCCGAGCCTGCCAAGAGCAATTTCTGAGCATAAAGCCAGGAGAAACTTCTGAGTGCTGCCAGGTGGGACCCAAAAACCAAAAAAATAAAATAAATTTAGTAAAATGATGTTTTGTATTTTCTTTATCTTATCAAAAATAAAATTAAAATTAAAATATATCCAAATCTGGAGAAAAATATGTGTTTCAACCTTAGTTACCCCCTAGAATAATGGTCCTGGCAACATGACATTGCCTATCTAAACAGTAAGTTTCAGGCCCACACTGTCAGGCCCACACTCAGTGACTTAATGACCAGGAGTATTATGGTAAATATCCTCCAGATATTGTAAACACATCCCAAAATTGCACACAACACTTACAGATATGTTAAAGTATTTGAAGAATTGTTCAAAGGACAGAGGTAGGATGGAAGATGCAATTTTACTGGAAGATGCAACTTTACTGGAAGATGCATATTCTGATGGCCTTTAGGAATCACAGACTTCTTATTATGGAAGAGTTAATATGGTGTGTTAATATGTCCTAAATTATCCATTTTTTTTAAAGCTTCTTGTGAAAATTCCAACTAATACTAATGTAACTGTGGAAGGTAGTAAATACTCTAGTGGGAGGTGTGGTGTTGAAATCAAACAATGGCATTTGCATGAATGCCTATCATAAACAGTATTGTAAATACTTTTATTTAAATAAAAAAGAAAATTCTATTTATATTTGTAACAAACTGATAATAGAATGTAATATAATTCATCTGAGAAAACAAATTCGCCTTTTGAAATGAAAAAAAATTGTATTAACAGCAAATAGATTCCAGATTCTGAAGGGTAAACTACATTTGCGCTAATGAAATCCTGTGATAGTAATAAGGAAGCAATTTTAATGAAACACACACTTTGACATAATAGACAGAAAAATCATATTTTGATACTAATGTTCTCATAAACTCTTTCCAGAAGGAGGAAAAGTTTGGGCTCATAAGATATTTTGGAAAATCTAGTTTTCCGTTTTAATACATGATTTTGGAAAACAGTTCTAATGTATGGGCCATTCAAAGCACTCAGGAATATTTTTTCTAAGGTTCTATGGCAACATATTTCTGATTTAAAAGGTTAAAACCTTTTGGATGTGTATTCATTTTCTCTTTCATTTGCTCTGTGAAATGTAGATTTATTTCTAATTTATGGAGTCCACCAAGCATTGATTCTGGCCAACATTATTTTTCACATCTGACTACTACTTCTAATGATTGCATCCTACAATACTATCTGTATCATTCAAATATACTTATAATTTCATATATAAGTTAAATAGAGATTGCATTCATAACTTATTAAAATATGTCTAAGTAGATAAAATAATCACTACATATACCCACTAAATACCCATAAGTGAATTACTATATCCTTAATGCAACCTATCTTCCTTACATGTTATCAGAAGTTGTTACTTATAATTCCTGTTATCTCTTAACAGTTATTCAGTACTTACATGTCTTTCATAGTTCTCTACATAACCTATGGGTCATCTTTGGCCTTTATTGGTTCATGTACAGCACTGAGTAAAGGAATTATCTAAATAAGTCAGCAAAACATGCTAAGAAACAAAGCTTTCAATAATATTGGACTTAATTAAAATATGCACGTTAATGGGGCCGGAGATATAGCCTGGAGTTAAGGCATTTGTCTTGCATGCAGAACGACAGTAGTTCAAATCTCAGCATTCCATATGGTCCCCAATGCCTGCCAGGAGCGATTTCTGAGCGTGGAGCCAGGAGTGACCCCTGAGTGCCACCGGGTGCGACCCCCCCAAAAATGTACTTTAGGGCTGAAGAGATCTTAAGTTGCTTGCTCTGCATTTGGCTAACCAAAATTTGAATCTTTAGTGCCATATATGGTTCCCTAAACACCGCAAATATGATCCCAAATAAAATTACTGGTCAATAAAATAAGATATGATGAAATATATATTCCACAGAGTGACATCTCATCTGAAAGCAGGATATATGTGTAAACATTATTTATTCCATACTAAGTCCTAAATCTCTAAAGCCAGGACAGGCTTGAACCTCTTTTAATAAGTTCTTCACATGATTCTGTTATATGGTAAAGTTTGACATTCTTCTAGGTCAGGTAATTCAAATTAGAGTCATTGTCATCTCCCTGCTTGTATGAATTCAAATTAGTAAAGCTTGACTAAAGAAAGTCTATTGCAGCAAATGCTTCTGATGATTCCATGGTAAAATTTCAGAAACATGCGAAATTAGAAGTATATTGTTCAGAACTGCTATATAGTGTGACTCAGTCTCTGGACATATGGTGTATGCACTATGATTTTCTGGCTATGGACTCAATACAATTAGATTTTTATCCCCATTTATTAACTTACTGAATCTATTACAGATGCAACTGACCTAATCTGTTTAAATTATAACTCAACCAGTAGTAACGATGGTCATTGATTCTCTTCCTCTGTAATAAGAAACATCCACCTGACATCACACACTGAATATTCTAAATCTACTTTGTTCAAAGCATCATGCTCAACTTTATACATTAAGAATTAAGAGGAGTTTATGGGTTTAGTTGTTTGCTTATTTGGTTACTTTTGCTTTTGAGACCACTCTTCGGTTATATGAGCACAGAAGGTAAAAATAATATAAAATATCTACATTTGATATTTACAAAGAAAAGATATTTCATGAGTGTAGAGTTATTGTATCACCCAACAGGGCTTCACATGATTTAAAGAATCCTGGATAAAACCTCAGTTATCTACAAATCAGATAAATAATCTTAAATTTCTGGAATTGATTAGATTGCAAGAGTTTTTTAAAAAATCAGGCGAACATCTTCAAGCTTGATTTCAGAAGATGAATAGACTACAAACAGATCCATTTTTCTTTTTTTTGTTTGTTTTTGTTTTTTTGGGCCACACCCGTTTGATGCTCAGGGGTTACTCCTGGCTAAGCGCTCAGAAATTGCCCCTGGCTTGGGGGGACCATACGGGATGCCGGGGGATTGAACCGTGATCCTTCCTTGGCTAGCGCTTGCAAGGCAGACACCTTACTTCTAGCGCCACCTTGCCGACCCCAGATACATCTTTCTTAAAACTCCCCCCAAGTTCTAGATTTTTAAAGACACAACATTGCTTAAGGCAGGAAATCTACATGTCTTATTTTATCTAAAATATCCAAAAAAGATTTTTAGATATGTTAAAAGTAATATTTATTAAAAATACAACAAATACAATTAGACTTTTGTTATGATCATTGATTTTATCTTTTCTTAGTTATTTTAAAATTAATTTTCAAAATAATTTTCAAAAATGTAGTTTTACTCACATTGACAAAAATAAACCATATGCTATATCAAAAGCGATATGAAACTAACTTGACAGAAAGATTATTCATGTCTATTGTGAAATAACTTATAGTATAGAGATAGAAAATACTAAAACTAGTAGCCTGACTGAAACAAACTATTTTTTATTTTCTTAAGATCAAACTATGTAGCAATCTATGCTTAATAATGCCATGGAGCATTATCAAATGGAATCAGTATACAATAATGTGAAGCCTGACCCAGAAAAATAAACATTATTGCTGATCCATGGTTATGGAGTTTATTGATGAGCTTTCTTTTTAAAGACCTTAACCCCCATTTCAGCTTGTCTTAAGTCAACCTGCCTGCTACCAGAAATGTTGACTTGGTCAACTGTTGCTTGTTTTATTGTTGCAAAGACTGGCTCCTGTCACAACTAGCTTGTTTTATTGTAGAGAATCCTTTAACTAGTATAGCCAGAGATGGGTTAACTTCTGAAGTTACAAGAATTTCCTTAATTAGTTAGGTCCCCAGATGGAGAAATCTTTCTGAGTACAACCATCTATTAAAGTTTTATTAGGAATCACCTTTTTGCTGTTATAACAAGCTCAACAGATAACCTTTTCTGATGCCCTATGATTGTGATCAGCAATATACATTACCTTGGAGTAATACTTGAAACTGTAACTATGGCAAACTAATCATCAGTCAAGGCCAGTGACTGGGACCTCCTTAAAGCAATAGCTTCTGAAATTAAACCTCGTTAAGACCAAACACAGGGTTTTTTCCCCCCATTACTATTAGCTAAAAGTAACCTCGTGGTTGTAAACGTATTTCTTACTATTGTAATGATGTTTTATTTTGCTTATCAGCTAAAGAACTATGTACAGGTTGGGGATGAAGTGCGTTGCGGTTGAATGTCCCTTCCCTTGCAATGAAATACAGACTTGTGGCACAACTAATAAAGAATTCCTGATTTAAGTTTTACTGAATGCTTCCCTCCTACCCAACAAGGGGCATATGAGAGAGAGAGAGAGAGAGAGAGAGAGAGAGAGAGAGAGAGAGAGAGAGGGAGAGAGGGGGGGAGGGAAAGAGAGACAGACAGAGAAGAAAATGACTTTTAAAATTCATGATTGTAGAAAGTAAATGTAATAGGGATTCATAAAATAAAGATCTTTGATTATATACTGTATTAGGCATTTAAAAAATCTAAAAAATTGTTTAAGATGTGTCCTAGTAAAAGAAGATTTTGATTAGGAAGAACTTAACTGTGAAAAACAGAAGGCCTTTCTGAATTGATGAAAAACTCATTCCAGTTCTCTCTCCAAATATATAAAGCTCTGTTTAATTTCTTTCTTTTCTATTGGTTAGTTAAAGGTGGCAATTGCCCAGGAGTCAAATAAAACTCCAAACCAAGGTTAAGAAAATAGGAAAGCCATTGGCAAAGGATGACTGCTTAAAAAGACCAAATGATGTTACAGCTCCAGGCTAAGTTCAAAGCCAGCATTATTTCTTTGCTTTTATAACCTAATTGACCTTTAGTGGCTGCTCAGCATCTATGGTAAATGCTGTCAATGTGCTCCATCACCTAATTTTAACTAGCAGTACTACAGCACCAACATCACTACTTTCAGTCCAAAACTTTCCCCATATGCTAATATTGAATTAAACCTAGAAATCCCTCTCAAGAGCAAGTGCTGTTTTACAGTAAATATTGTCAAAGAGGATGATGATGAAAAATCCACTTTTTTAAAACAGAAAAACTCCTGAGTTGCTGAGAATAAGTTCCAAAATCGAAATACAAAAGACATTCTTGGTCAAATAGATAACATATTTTTCTTATAATTATTTTTGATCATTTTAAAATTAAAAATATGTGTTAAACATTAAATTTAGTATTTGCTTCACATCTTTCAATTGGGAGACTAAAAGTATATAACACTTTCTGAAAAGTAAAGAGAGAGATTCATAAGGGAGTGTTTCTAATTCCTACTTTACATTCAGAAATTTAAATCATAAAGAAGCACTTTAGTTAAACCTTCAATATTTCAACATTTTCTTCAAAATAAAAATGCAGAAATTAATGAAATGGGCCAGAACAGAGACTAAAGTGCTTTTAAGTCATTGTTATCACATCTTGTATTAAAATATGAGTAATTACCATATAGTTATCTTAGAGAGGAAAGAACTAGCTAGTTCTATTTTCATTGAGGGAATCAATGTTCCTGTGCAACTCCTAATTAGAAATCTGAAGAATAAGAAAATTTAAGTTTTCTTCTATCTGTGATGGTTATAATCAATTGTAACACATGCATACTATAGAGTCACACTGTTCAATGAAGAAAAAGAATAATTGATTTGAGCCTTTATTTCAGTTT
>PVKC010025159.1:0-16599 GCA_004027635.1 Crocidura indochinensis | reverse complement strand
ACCCTAAGTCCTGGGTAACAGGTTGCTTTCTTATTCCTCTTCAGATACTTTCCCCTCCAGTGAAAAGAACCACAGTGGATTTCTTGTCCCCCTGATTTCATACTTTCAGCCTTGTATTTTGGGTCATATCTGGCCTGACCTGAGGGCTCCTCTTCAAGGGTTACTGCCACTAAATGTTCAGGGGACCATGCAATTTGGCACTTTTGAATGAATTAGATACCTAGAGATGAAATGGGGAGATGAGGAGCCAAAGGTAAGGTGTGTTTCTGCAGACTGTTCCTGTTAGCTGGTCATTAATCTGGTGCTATCTTGTGTATTCTGGTTTGTACTTCATATTTTTTCACTTTTCTTTTTTTGGGGGGTGGGGGGTTGAGTTAGGTGATGCTTGGGTTTGAACTGGGGTTACTTGCTTTACCCACTGCACCATCTCTCCAGTGCTCTTCACTTTTTCTGATCAGAGTGCAGTATGCTCTGTGCAACTCTGCTCAGTGTGTGTTTGTTCCCTTCTATACTCCTTTCTGCTGTCTCTGCCCTTTGCAAACAGCAGGACTGGGAAATGAGTTGGTGACAATGGGAACACGATGTCCAGGAGCTGCCACGGTCTTGTCTACTTCTCTGAATCCTTCCCAGTGCAGTCAGATGTTAGCATGGCATTTCAAAGGCAGATGGGCCCATCCATTTTGATCATCAGCTTTGTTGTGTTTGGCATTTCCTCTCTGCCTTGCCTCGTTGGCTCTTCAGAAGCTTTGTAGGAAGCCCAGAGTTTGCTTGACAACAACCGCTGCTTTACTTAAGTAAGTAGAATAAATTAAGCCCTTTCGTCTCCCCAAGACCATGGCATTGAGCCACCTTAGCAACACCATAGGGTCTGTGGTAGCACAGGACAGTCATTTTCTAGGAATGTGATCAAATGCCTTTGAACTGCAGGCTGAGGCAAATCCTTGGCCCTGAACTTTACCAGCTCTTTGTTTTAATTCAGGTTTACTTCACTAGTTGATTCAGTCAAGATGTCTTATATCCCTATTATTGACTCCTATTATGGACTAGATACTGGTTCATGGGCCCGAGCATGTTCTCATAAAGCAAGGTTTTCTGCTTGATTCATGAGGTTCTCAGTCTGGAGATTATGAACCTAGCTTTTAAAGATTTTAAGAGCTAAAGTGATCTAGACCTTGTCTTTTCCTTCATTGCACTTCAACCATTCTTATGCTCTGTCAACATCACTTAACAGAGAAACAGTGGTAGTTCTCTGGCTAGATAGGAGGGTCCCTCTTGGTGCAAAGTTTGCTTGGACAAGGCTTAAGGGCTGCAGGAAATGTTCTGTCATTTATTTAACAAATAGATAATTGCTACCTGCTAAAGATACTTTAAGGCAGGGGTGGCGAACATGCAACTCAAGCGGCTCTCGGCCAAAATGAATGTGTCTCTTTCCCTCTTATCATTATTTTGTATACTGTGGATCTTTGCCAAGTTTGGGTTTTGTTCTACTGCTTCTGAGGGGGGACCTCTGAGGAGAGATCTCCGAGCATGGAATCCTGCCCCCAGGCTTCGGCATCCCATCTCCCATCCCTCGGAAACAACTGCACAGGCCAGCGAGCAGGGGGACCCGTGTGTCACGTGTGGTGTCACATCTTGCCGTTAATCCTGAGTGTGGAGGACGCAGCTACCCTCACCATCACTGCAGGATTTTGACCCTCACTCAAAATGGCAAAATGCAATATGTGTTTAATAGATTATTGTTAAATTTAGATGCTTTGTGTGAGTATTTGTCTGTTTTGGCAGGTCACTGCTGTGGTGTGGCTCTCTGACTCTCACAGTTTAAAATTTGGACTCTTTGTATCAAACTTGTTCGACACCCCTGCCTTAAGGATCAGAGTAGATTTAACTACATCCTATACCTATGGTCTATATTATCCCATTAGAGTGGGGGTTGTTTGCTCTCAGGGATCATTCTTGGCATTGCTTGGGAGGCCCTTTTCTGTGGTGCCAGGAAAGAACTTGTGTTGGATATGTGCAAGGCAAGCACATTATCACTAGTACTATCATTGCCTCCTCCTCTACTCACTCCTCAGCATTTTCAGCTTCTCCCCCCAATTTTTATATTTTGAGTGTATTTTTAGGCATCACTATAGTCTTGCCCCTAGAAAAAGCCCAAATTCTAACTTAGGAGTAGCAACTGGTTTTATTTTCTAATTGATTTATAGAGGTATTCTAGAATCTCGTGTTCAGGTTCACACCTGTGTGTAAGAATTCACTGCACCCACCATTAGAATTGCAGCAGCATCTCTTAATTGGACTGAGACTTCTACTGTTTCCCCATCCATCTCCATTCCCATTCCCCTCAAATGACCGCCACAGTTTTTACTAGGTTTAAGAATTAGTTTCTTATATTTTTGTTTGTTTACTTTTGGACCATATCCAGAGGTGTGCAGGTCTTTCGCCTGGTTCTAATCTCAGGGATTACTCCTGGGCTCTGGGATACCACATGGGATGTGGGAGGACCAAACCCACGCCAGCTGTGTATAAGATAAGCTCTCTACCACTGTATTGTTGCTTTGGACCCTGTTTTCTTATTCGTTTTTCTTTTTCAGATCATTTGCTTTAGTTATTTGTATATTACATGTGTGTTAAGCCATGTGGTAGCTGTCTTTCACTTCCTAATTTCACTTAGCCTAAGTTTTAAAAGTTCCATCCATTTCTCCCATAGAGACATAGAGTTGTTCTTGTTATTTTAAATAGGAGAGTAACATTCCATTGAGTATGTACATGTGCATAATGACTTCTTTATCCATTGATGTATGTTTAAGTTGCATGAATTAGCTACAAATGAATCCCAAAATTAGTTATTTTGCAGTTTTTGGTTTGCAATTCACACATGATACACAGGGTTTATTTGTGGCTTTGATGTGCTCAGAGGTCATTTTGGTCATGTGCTGAGGGGACATTATGTGATGCTCAGCCCTTTGAGCCATCTCTCCTGCCTGCAAAAATTATATATTGAGTGAAGGGTTGTCTGCGTTTTTTAGCAAAACATTTTTGGCCATTTTTTTAGCCTTGGCTCTTATCTGATTGTTAAGCTTGGATGGAGATTTTGGGCTTATGTGACCCAATCCCTAGTTATTCTTGACTCCAGAAATCAGCCCTGTCCCTCAACAGAGGTACTCTGGGTCATACTAACCTTGTTTGCATGAGAAAGGAATGTTCTGATTTGCTACCCTGTTAATTGGTTAGGTAAGACTAAGCCAAATCCAGTATTGCAGTATTTACTTGCTCAGTATTTATTGCTATAAATACTGCCATATATTCTCAGGTGGCATATTGCCATATTCTCAAACTGCAATATTTAAAATGGTTGATGCTTTGACCCCTTTATGCATATGGCTCTTGTTTTTAAATTAACTCTGCGCTAGGGAGGGAGGGAAAAACATTTCCAAATTAATTCTGAACTGTGGATGAAGGTTTTATTTGTTGGGTTTCCTTAAAAGTGTACGATATTGTGGAAAAAAGTGTCCTCCCGCATCTTATAACTCCTACCAGATATGCAGTGTACACATATAAAAGTATATCTGGATATGAGGGCATATATCTGCTCTTTTTATTTTTTTAATGTGGTCACAAACACTGTTCTCTCCCTTCCTTTTTTTGGGGGGGGGCCACACCCAGTGACGCTCAGGGGTTACTCCTGGCTATTCGCTCAGAAGTTACTCCTGGCAGGCATGGGGGACCGGGGGATCGAACCGCGGTCCATCCTAGGTTAGCACAAGGCAAGGCAGGCACCTTACCTTTAGCGCCACCGCCCGACCCCCTCTCCCTACTTTTTTTCTTAGTTTACTCCGTGCTTTTTTTTTACATAATATGTTTTGATAATCTTTTTATATATGTTACTGATTGAATATCATTCAATAATTGGAAGCATTCATTTTAAAACTGAAAAGCAAAAGTGTGTTTCCTTTGGGCCTCACACCTTGATAAACAGTGAAAAACTAAAATTTGCTGCCTGGCAGGAATAGCAACTCCTTTCCAGGCTTTCTTTGACTTGCCGAAGAGCTCTATCTCCAAGTGATAAGATAGAAGCAAGTCCTTTGTAGAGAGAGCTTGGGCATATGTTACTTTTTTTGTTTTGTTTTGGGGCTGCATCTGGCAATGCTCAGGCCTCACTCCTAGATGTGTACTCAGGAATTAATCCATGGCAGTTCTTAGGTGACCATATGGGATGCCAATGATTGGGTTGGCTATGTAAAAGGCAAAATACCCTCTCTAGTACCTAGATAGTACCTGCTGTACTATCATTCCAGTCCTGAACATATGTTCGTTTTAAGAAACTCGTTTATCAGAGAATTTGTTGACATTTATTAGGATTTACAAGTTGAGTAATAGCTAAAATGTGTCTGTAGGTGTTGCTATTTACTGTTACTTAAAAATGTTTGTATATGGATAGGGCTGGAGCGGTAGCACAGCGGCAGGGTGCTTGCCTTGCACGTGGCTGACCCAGAATGGACCTTGGTTTGATCCCCAGTGTCCCATATCGTCCCCCAAGCCAGGAGTGATTTCTGAGTGCATAGCCAGGAGTAACAATCCCTGAGCATCACCGGGTGTGGCCGAAGAACAAAAACAAAAACAAAAGTGTGTATCTGTGTATATTTTAAAACCTATATGTTAACAAAATTATAAGTACTTTGCCTATAACGTGTTTGTTTTGCTATTTAATATATATACATATGCATATACACAAATATTTATTCCCTTAAACTCATTACATTTATCTATTTGTTATGAATCCCTGGCAGGCTTCCTGATTTAGCTATTGCAGGATGATATAATGTACAATATGTTGCTCAGAGTTAGCATTAATGAGGTCAATAACTGACCTTAATCTTTGTTAATTCTCTTAAGGTAAGAATTCATAGTACATTTTGGTAGCTGATATCTCTTTGATTATTTTTCCTTTATCTTTTGCAAACTTCATATTTTATTGTGTAGACATTAATGAATTCCTTTAACATCAATCACTGGATGCTGTTATTGGTATTGCTCTTCTGTTGGCTAATTTGCCTTTTGATCCAATACCGATCCTGAAGCTACTGAATCCAGTGTGATTGTATCAGTCAGGTTTCAACTGGAGAAACAGTCGAAGATATATAAAGAGATTTACTGCGAGGAATTGGCTTTCATGATTATGGGAACAGGCTCAGTGAGTTTGAAATCCATAAGACAGACCCACTGAAAAGGCAAGCTGGGTGGAAATTTCTGGCAATAACTGAAGCCTTTTTCTATAAATAGAATTCTTTTTTTCTTCAGAAAAACCTCAACACAACTTTTTTAGTTGATCGAGATAGGCTTGTTTAAAGAAATAAAGGATAGTTTCCCTGTTCTGTTTTTATTTGTTTTTCAGGGGTGGAGCAACAAGCCACATCCAATGATGCTCATTGGTTACTTGTAGTTCACCACTTGAGAATCACTTCTCTTGGTGATCTGGAGGCCAAATAAGATGCTCGAGATCTAACTTGAGTTGGTGTGGGCAAGGCAAGTGCCCTACCTGTCATACTATATGTCTGGACCCATTTTTCTTGTTTAATCAACTTTATTATTTTTATTAAAAGCCTTCAGAGCAACACCTAGATTGGTGATTAACTGAAATACAGAAGATTCAGGCATAGAAAGCTAAATAAACCCTTTAAACTTCCTGGTACACATTGGAGTCTTTGTTAGAAACCTGTGCCACACAGTCCCATGTAGCTGTGTTCAGTATTGGGGAGCATTCTCCTTTCTCAGCCCTCCCCCCATTCCACTGTCTGCATTTTTCTTGAAAATTAAGCTGCACCTCCACTCTGTAGTAATATCAAACATTTATTTTCTCTCCTTTTTCTTTTGGGTGTACATGAATTGTTTGATTTCTTATCTGTGTTATTTGTCTTACCAGGACAGAATGTCCCTATTGTTTTCTTTATTAAGAAAAAGAGTTACAGATATGGTTGGCACCCACTCCAGCAGGAGCTTTTTAGTTCCCAAAAATAATTGTTGCAAAATCAGATGCTACTTTCTTGGCTCTTAGCTGTTGTCATTGTTCTTTGTCACCTAACTTGGGGACGTGCCATATTGGAGGCTTGATAGAACTGAAAAAGAATAAAAAATCTAATTGCATTTCTGTGTTTTGTGCTACAGCGTCAGAATGACTCCTTTCCAGCTTCCAGGGCATATTTTTTTAGGCTTTTGCTCTTTCATCTTAGATTTCCAGTCACAAAATTCCATTATCCTTGTCTGAAGAGCAACATTCATCAAATTTTATTCTTTTTACATTAGAAAAATGTTAAAGCTTTAGTGAATGTTGCTACAAGCATATCTTTCATTAAATTAGCCCAAAATTTTGAATTGTTATTATTGAATTTTAAAAATTTCTTTGATTTCAAGGGTTTTTCTTTTTTCTTATTACCTCAGAGCATTTTAATACCATAATTCCTTTGTTCTATCCTTTCACATACTTAGAAATAAGGACTGCCATACTTTAGCAGAACTACATAAGCATTGAATTCCAAAAGGTCAAAAATCGTTAGCATGAGCTACTGGCAAATAGGTTCACAATTCAGTTGTAGTGACTTACCTATAATTAATAAACATGGGCTTATTTTTTCCTTCTTTGTATGCCAGAGTGTGATAACGGTATTTTTGCATGGGAAATTTTAAACTATAAATTAAAATTTGAGTGCTGAGAGCTCCAGGTTGTACACACTAGGAAAACACTAGCCAAGAAGCGAAGGGTGTTGGAACCTGTTATTTGCAGGATATCCTGTAAGATCAGCTATTAACATATACTTAGTGAAAATTAAATTTGGTTGATCACCATCCTGATTCTGATGATCCTGCCATGTAATAGACTATCCTAAACTTAGCTTAAGACAACAGCAGTCATTAGGTTTTCTTCCTGTGGGTCAGTGGTTTGGGTGTGCCTGGACAGACTGGTCTCTGGCCTCCTGCAGAACACATTTGATTAAGTGATCAAGTCTTCCCATGGGGCTGAGTTTTGGGGTAGCTTGAGAGCAGTCATTCATGGCAGCAACCGACTGTCACCTTTTCTTGCCTAGCTGGGAAGCTCACTGCTTGATGTCCTTGATCCCAGGTGAAATGCAAACCCAGCTAGAAATGTGGAGCTGGCCCTGGATTTCTTTGTCTTCATAGACAAGTGACAGATTCTAGAACATCTAAGATAGGAGATATTGCTTTGAATGTCTTTCTGAATAAGACACAGCTGTAGTTTCCATTCTGAGGAGCATTGGTATCTCTCTTCGGATGTCAATACTGCACATCTCCTCCAAGGGCAAAATTTACATTTTAGCAATATTCTGAGAGTCACCTTCTAAGACCTTCTAGAAGTCTCATCTTCTGAAGCTTCTAGCTCAGGCACAGAGTTGATTGGATGAGACTACCAATGAAACCATGAACTAAAGAGGCAAGTGATCTGCTACATGCATGCTTCAAATGTTGCAGGAGGCACACTGAAGGTCAGTCTAAAAGTGGAAAGCGGGCAACACAGAGGTGGAATATCAGGCCAGGTGCATATAACCAGTTTCTATAATGCTCCTCTCTGTCTAGTTCCACTCTATGGTCTCTTATCTCTGCTCTTCAAGTCACCCTCCCAGAGCTGTTATTTGCAGCTGAGGAGCCTCAGAGTGCTTCCTGCCCATCAATGTTTAGGGAGTCAAAGGCTCTTTTCATGCTGAATTTTCTGTTTCTCTTGTCTTGGCAACGATTTCATAAGTATAAATATCCCTGAAACTTTGTGGATTGTCCGTGAATCTTTTTGGTTCACTGCAGTAAAATTATGCCCATAACAAGCAGCTCTGACTACCTTGTTTTCCTGGGACACAGTGGCAGGGACTGGCGTAGGGCAGGGTGCAATACCTTTAAGATTTTTTAAAGTTTAATCAATGAATACACAGTTTCTATAGAGCGTGTCATAGATCTGTTTTAGGGCCTATGAGGTTCTGCCTTAGATCTTTCCTAGATTGAATCCTTACTCTGGAGTCATTTTTGAAATTTTGAGACTTGGGGTTCAGAGAAATTGTATAGCAGATAAGGCCTTGTACATGACCAACACAGGTCTTATCACTGGTATTATGATGGTCCCTTGAGCACTGCTAAAAGTGATTCCTGAGTGCAGAGCCAAGAGTAAGCCCTGAATATCACTCAATGTATTTCCTCAAACAAAAATTTAAAAAAATGAGAACTGGGAAGGAAGGATTGTATGTGGGTAAAGTTAGCTTGCCATATATGTGGCCAACCTAATTTCAAAACTTGGCATCCAGTTTGGACCCCATGAGCCTTGCCAAGAGTGATCCCTGAGCACAGAGCTAGAAGTAGGCCCTGAGCACTACCAGCTGTTACTCAAAAACAAAAACAAGGAAAAAAAGAAAAACAGAATAGAGCTAGAATACTTGTAGTAGGGCCCAAAACCACCATTGAAGCTTAATGTGGCAGCTTTATTACAGGGGTTTCTGCTTTTGGTTGCTTAGTTTGGGGGTGGTTATTTATGGACAAGATGCTCCTTGACCCCTTAACAGCACTGTTTGCTTTGTCTTTTTGCCACCTTAAGTCTGGGTACAGCCTTGGCTCTGCCACCAAGAATCAGGATGACCATGGAGCACCCATTCAAAATTCTTTTGTGTTTTCCCACCTTCTGAATTCTGAACTCTAAAATTCTAAATTCTAAACTTGGTGAAGGGTATGACCTTTTGGGCACTGTCACAAAGACATTTATTTTAGGGCTGTGCAGAGAGAAGATAGTAATGGACTTATGCATTTGCCATGTATCCCATCAAATCCAGTTTCAATCCCCAGTGCTGCATAATGTGTCCTGAGCACAACTACTGGTCATTTCTGAGTTCAGAGCAAGGAAGAACTCCTGTGGTACTGGCACAAACATTCCCTCCTCCCCATCCAGCAGAAATACCAACTAAATTACCAACCCCAAATTGGCAGTCTTGTGAACACTATGTTAGTGTATTGGCATAAAAGCATTAAAAAAAATCTCTATAAGTAGCATACATCATGGAAACAAAGGAGAGCATCTCAGTTCTATGAGTTCTCATCCTGCACCCCAGAAAAGATGCGTATTGACCACCCTGTGGGGCATCATTCTTTACCTGCCCAGTTCCGTTGGGCCTTTGTACCAGCCAATGTTGCTGTAAAAAGTGTTGACTCATTCTAAGCTGTTCCCTTAAATCTACCTCTTGAGTTTGTTGCCTAGGGAAGTAGCCACATGCTCAAGACAACAGAACTCAGTTACCAGCATTTCTCTGGATGGATATCTATGAGCTCTGCCTGCTGAATTGTCTCTCATGACCACCATGACAACCAGCCTTTGGTGCTGGCCATTGACAGGTGGTCACCCATTCTCTCTCCTGTGATCTCACAGCATTTGTGTCTTTAGTGGCACTCACTTTCTGTGCAAACTGGTAGCTTCAGTGTCTGTTTACCTTTCTGAATGTGGACTGCTTCAGGGTTTTGTTTTGCTTTATTTGTCTCTTGTCTAGAACTTAACAAAAAGGTAGATATTATTAAATACAACTTGTTGAAAGGAGAAACAAATAAATGATTCTTAAGAGAGATTAAAGCTGCCAGCTCTCTTCCCATAAGGAAAAGACAACTAGGTATGTCATCTTTTAAATGAATTACAGAGTAGAATGATATAAAGGTGCAGGCAAAATTCCAGTGAAGGGAGTTGGCTAGAGATTATTTGAATTAGAAGAGAAGAATTTCAAAGGGCTGATGAAGGCAAGGGTATGAATGTGAAACTGGAGAGTTCTAAAAGTATGTGATTTGTTTAAAATTTATTTATTGTGGGGTACATAAATCAGGTGGGAAATAAGCCTTGGAAAGTAATTTGGGGTCAGAACCTGGAAAGACTTGAATATTAAGATGTCAAGATTCATTTTGTAGGTCTCATTCAACAGTGAAACCTTGTTCAGTTTTTACTTTGAGGAAAAAGTTTGTGTAACTAATGGTGGCATGAAATATAAACTAGACAAGAAGCTATATACCAGGAAATTGATGAATACTTTGTTTTAATATGAGATACAAGGGATCCACATTTAAGAGGGCCTGGCTTAGTATAATAGCAGCTGTGGATGTAAAGTATTCAGGACTCTACACTGGACTGATTGGTTTTTGACAAATTACAAAGTATATTAAGAATAATAGCATCTACACATCCTGACTTTATTTTGTGCCAGGCATCATATTTGAGTTTTCTATCACTGTTTCAGTGTTGTGGTATATAAGGGGAATCTGGAGGCTTTTCTTTTTTCAACCCAAAATTGAATTTAGTGTGCAATTCTTTATGATTGAAATAAAACTCTGTGCCATGTTAACCCAATATCCAGATAATGATAGACACAATGTCTGTAATCATGCTAAGCAGAAGTAATATGTTTCTGTTATTTCTTTTTTCTTAGATTAAAAGGTACAGACAAATGTAAGCTGACCAGTAGATAGATCTCCATCTGTTACAGTTTACTTCTCTCAAATATTCTATCAAACAATCAAAATTCAAATTGGTTTAAACAGATTGCTTCTCAAAGACATTTGTTTATATCAGTCTATTGTTTATTAAGATTTAAAGAAAATTTGAAAACCTGACTTCATGTTTTAGCTGACAAGAAATGGTATTTTCATTATGGAAAGGCATTATGTATAAAATTCTTGATCTCATTTGTTAAATTTACCATGCAGTTGTAATTATAAAGGGAATGAACGTCATTTTCTACCTTTTTTTTTCCTAAATCTAAGGATTAAAAAATTTCTGTGGCCATTATGAACCTTAGAGACATAGATGAAAGTATAAAATCCCTATGGATATTAGGATATTTAAAACAATTTTATTTACTATTATTTAAACATTCTGAATGCCATCTACTTTATTATTTGGTATGAAGAAATACTTTTGCAGCATTTAAAGTCATTTTTTAAAATCAACTCGCATAGGATTTCATAGGGCATTCTCTTTAATTCACATTAAAAATGGCAGTTTCCTCACAATGCTTGTATGAGAAATGTTAATCCCAGCTACATGTATTTGCTTGAGTAATGTTATTTTTTATTCTCTAGTGCTTACATTGGTATATGTTTGGTACATGAAATTCCATTTGTGTGCTGCTTTTAAAGGTGAAATTTGAGAGTAAAAGATTTTTGTTACTGTTAGGATTTATTCTCAGGAATATCCAGTAAGTTCTTGTTGAATATCTTTGTCTCATTTTATAATGCTTCCATGGACAGAAACTTGGTCTGTGTGTACTGATCAATCACTGCAAACTAGCAAAAGCACAACTCCTTGTGTGTAAGAATTGAACTATGTGAAGTCTTGTCAGTTTTCCAAAATTTTAACACTGGCCTCTCCAGTATAAAGGTATAAAGCAGGAAGTTACCACTAGAGGAGTGTCAGTATGGGGCTCAGACAGTAAACACACACAGATGTATTTTCATGACCAGTTATTGATAAATAAGTGTTGAATAAACAACAGTATTTGTAAAGGAAGGCTAAGAAATAAAAATTTCAAAGTTGTCAGTGCTAGTGATGGAGAGGAGGCCATGGAGAAAGTGGACTCACTCAGGAATGAGTTAATGTCTGGTGGAATAAGAATAGCCATGTTTATGATCTTTATTAGTTCTAAGTTCTTAGATCCCAGAGATAAGAGGTAGAAGACAGAAGATGAAATGTGAACACAGGTTTGCAGGGAGCATGACATTGAAAAATGGAACTTGCCTCTGTTTACAAGGTAACATTATGGCAACAGAGCTGAGTCACGAATGGACTATTCCAAGGAGAGAAGAGAGAAAGGAAAAAGAGATTGGTAGCAGGTTAGAACAGATGACATATTTTGTACAGAATTGAAGAGCAAGGTGGCCTCAGAAAGTAAATGTAGCATATATACACAAGTTGTAGGAAAATTATGACCAAGAGTGTTTGGTTAAGCAAGAAATTAAATTCAAGCATAGCCTTAAATCCCCTGTTGTGGATTAAAAATATAGGAGGGACTTGAACATGTTCATGATGGATGTAGCTAGATTATCTGGTTTGTACTTTGATGGAATGAATAAGTGAACAGATCAGGTTCAGAACAAGTATTAGTAAGTACCCTCATAGAAATTTATTTTCTATAATCAAACAAATAGAAAGTGCTTTTTTTTTTTTTTTAAATTGCACTACTACCACCCATCTAAGGTGTTCTAGCACCTCCCAGGGAGTGGTATTATTACTAGAGGAAGCACTAGATTGGATAAATGGAGAGCACTGGAGCACTGCAGGACACATTGATCTTCTAAAAGAAGAAGAGGCAGAAGGTGGCTAAGTGGAGTGAGAATGTGAGAAAGCTCAGAAGGAGCAGTTTGAGATCTTAAGTTGCTGCATAGCTTGCAGTAAGATAACATGATTTGGCGGTGTTGTGTGAAAGGATACTGCTGTGGCAGAACCTAGCCAGAAAGAGAGATGAGGTCAGACTCCTGACTCCTGCAAGAGTACATAGATGGAATGTGGAACTTCCCAAGGAAGGGGGAATAAAAGGAGATTGAGTTTTCAGGGCTGCTGTGAGAATTACACTACTCAGTATGTCTAAAATGCTCAAAATGTAGCAGCACATGTCTTATCAGAACTGGTACTACAGGTTGGGTAGAGGCAATGTGGCGAAAAGGTTTTCTAGTGTAGTGCTGGAAGGAGAATATGATTCTCATTGGGATCTTGCCAGAGGAAGAGTCTGATTTAACAGGGGTATGTGGGGATGGAAGGAGGTTCAGAATTTGTAAGAAGCTCTCAGATGGTGCTCTATTACTAATTCTGGGACCACATTTTTGTGGTATGTGGTATGGCATCCAGTGGCTAGTGACCATTGCTAAGGGCACCAAACTGCAACTTTGGACCATGCAGATTGGACCATGGAGGTGTGGCAAGTCATGAGGGGGAAATGAAGGACCTCCTCAGAGAAAACTGCATTGTATGATGGGGTGAGGCTGGGATGGATGAAAGAGAAAATGGAAGTGATGTATGGAGGTGAGCAGCTCGAGAATGGGCAGTGGGTAGGGGACTGAGCTGCTGGGAAAGAAGGCCACAGGGAACCAAGTCAGGGTCTCAGGTATGGTAAAATGTTTGCTGTTGAGGCCTTACTGAGTCACACTGCACTGGTTAATTTTTGATGATTTAGGAGGCTCTTTGTTTGCTTGCCAGTGCCTCAAGGACATTCTAAATAGCAATTGATTAGAAACATTTTTTATCCTTTGGGTCAGTGGAATGCCTCCTCACAGCGACGCTGCTGGGTCCTGCTTTCTGCCATGTCCAGTGCTTGCTGCCTGAGAGACAACCAGGCTTCTTGCTTCCTTGAGGTTCAGGCTGCAGCGCAGGTGCACAGTAAGTCCTGCAGGTCAGAAGTGGAAAGGAGAGTGCAGGAGTGCCTGGGATGTGGGGCACCCTTCCCAGCCGTTTCTGAAATCCAACTTCCAGGAGATGTGAAGTTGGTTATGGAAGAAACTGGGCAGGTGCCTTGGGTAAAAAAAGAGGGTATGTAGGATTGGGCAAATGCAACTGAATCTTATTATTTCTTTGGGTCTCTTTCACCCTTGGTCCAGAGCATGTCAAAGAAGCAACTGTTGATTTCTGACACACTGAAGACCTTCTAGATCATTCTTTGGCTCTTATACTTCCCATGTTCCCTTACTGTTTGGACATCGGGAAGAAAACCTATATTATATATCTCCCTGAGCTTTCCTCTGGTTCTCCTGCTTCATCCTGGCACTGCCTCTGACATCTAACCCCGGGCTTCCTGTCTGAGTCTACCATTGGATCTCCAGTGCATTTCTTTAGTGGATTTCCATAAAGAAGCTGTTTCTAAAAAAGAAAGAAAATAGTACTTTTATGCTCTAAGTAGAATTTTTTCATTATAATTTATGTTTAGTCTTTGGAATGTAAAATTTCCTCTAACCTCCCTATTGCCAGCTCCCACCTCAGGGATGTGTGGGCTTATGAATGCCTCTTTCACCCAACTGGAGCTCATATTCCTGAGAAGGAATGGATTACTGTTTTATGTCCCTGACAGAGAAAATAAAGAGTACTATGCATTCTTCCACCTTTTGGTTTTACTAGTGAGTTAATAATTTAATAGAACTAGAAAAATGTAAGTCGTGCAATCAGTTTGGAGGGTAAATAGCCATCGGTTCTCTGCATTGTAGGGAATTGAACAGAGAGAAGATTTTGAACATTTTTGAACATTTCTTTTTTATTTCATAGATGATTTTCTTAGTTTCTGTATAAGAGTCACATTTTTTAAATTATGGGAAATTTGCCTTGGCTCTAGAATGTGGAAACAGTTTCTGTCATCGCTACAAACTTTCCCCTAGACTTCCTCTGGGAAAACAGCTTTCTGGTACCTTCCACAACTCTCAGTGTTGCATGAGCATGGATGGAATCAAACCTGATTTTCAATGCTGCTGCAATTTATTGGTCCCCTTGGAAGTAAACTGAGAAGAATATGTTTTGCTGTACTTGTATTCTTACCCTTGCCACTGTGAAATGAAGACCATTGAGTCCAGTGGAGTCAGGAAATTGGTGAGAGAGCTGCTTTGAACCTGTGCTATTTGGTCTCTTGCATTTTCTTAAGAAACCACCACCATGAAGCCCCAAGAACTCTGGTTGAAAACCATGCCTTTCAGTGCCCTCTCTGAATCAAATTAAAGTTTCCTAGCCCCTCTTTTTCTTACTGCATTGTTACCTTGTACTGTAATGTAGTCAGTCCTGAAGAAGCTCCAATTGACGAGCTAAGGACCTCAAGGCAGACATGGCTACTTACTGTACTCAGCACATCACTTTGAATATTCTTAGTCAACTTGACCAACTTTGTACATATATCCAGCCACTGTTTACTGCTTTGACGATCATCCCACTATTTACTTCAATGTCCAGGTCTATAACACCAGACATTTTGATTTATTTTTTACTCTTTTCAGCCAATAAAGTTGAGCAAGGCAGCCAGATTCTAAAATAAGATAGAAATGGAAGATGATGGCCACTTTATTGTCTGTTGTTGAGAACTGCTTATAGAAACAAAGCTGACAGATCTTATAAACACAGAGAGGAGAAAAAAAGACATGCACTAAATTTCAGGGTAAGAAGCTACACCAATTTCAGAGAGATTTCTGTAGTGGAATCTCTTGGGACAAGTACCTCCGGAATACTAATGCCTCAACTGTAGTTTGTGGCTATAGTTTCAGAAAAGGCAGAGTTTTATTCTGCTGCTCTTGATGCCCAAATTTATTTCTCATGTATTAGTTTCTTAGTTAATAGTTTGCTTTGTGGATGTGACTTTAAAATTCTTTCCTTAAATGTAGTCATTAACAGATTTACTTTGGTTGCTATCACTATGATTACTGTTGCTAAGAATAGAATTTTGTTGTGATTGTCACAGAAAAATTTTTTGTCTCCCCATGTCTGTATGTTTGTAACTTTAACTGGAGTAATGGGGGTGGGAGGTTATCAGGGATGTGGCTTAACTGGTAGTGGCACTGGATTTGATTGCCTGCATTCCATGATCCCCTGAGCACTACCAGTTATAATCCTGGTGACCGCATAGCACCTTTGGTCCCAAGTGGCCAAGTGACATAATCCTCTGTAAACCTACTCTTAACAGTGAATAACATTAACAAGAAATAGCATTTTGTGAAAACAAAATGAGCAATCTGTTCCGAAAATCCTGAAGTGCATTTCAGCGTGTCTTTTCCTGCAGTACTTTGCCAGAACATATAAGAGCCCATAAAATCACTATCATTAGGTCTTTTCCAGTGACTCAAAATGCAAATGGTAGAATTCTTTCAGAGACAAATTAAGTAAAAATAAAAACTTTGTGATGGGAATGTAGCAGATTTTTTAAAAAAAAATTTTAGAGTCAATCATGACTGTAATTATGAAGAACTCTTTAGGGCTTTTCATCCGACTTTTTTTCCAGAGCTCATATCGTTTAAGCAGGCTTTTATGGTCCACATGATACTGTGATAATTCAAATCAAACCAGATTTGGAGCTTATATTGCTTATGACTAAGATTTGATCCAACATCAATAATGGTTCCTTTACATGTTAGCGCTATAGTATTTGCTTTGAGAGCAGTGGAACTTATATGTTAGAGCTAAGTAGTTCTTATAAAGGAAAATACTCATTCTTTACACCATAGTCTTTCGAAGACTAAACATCTTTTTTTTTCACAATTATTTCAGGATCTAAGAATACTTATTTGAATGGAAGTCTGATGATGGTGTTTCTTGCCTTAATTGATATTGTCCTTAGAGTTGTGTAATCTTAAATGTCACTTTCTGGGCTTTCATCATCTCATCTGTAATACAAGGGTTTATGTTAATAGGTTTTCACTTGAAGTTTTTTTTTTTTTGAATCAGTGGGATCACTGGCAGTTATGGTCACATGTCCATCTGCTGCTTTGCTTTCACTTAAATTATTTTAATCAGTACATTTTTAATGTGAATTCCTTTGATCAATAGTTTATTATTTTCAGTTATCCTGTCCTTTTCAAAGATTTGCTTTTACAATCACAAATCTAGAAAGTATGCTCCCAAAA
>PVKC010025158.1:0-16591 GCA_004027635.1 Crocidura indochinensis | reverse complement strand
CTGCTTTTCATCTAAACCAGGGGTCTCAAACTCGTGGCCTGTGGGCCAAACGGCCCTCCATACAATATTTTGTGACCCTGCCCTAGAGGAATCTTTTGTTTTGTTTTAGTTGTTTAGGTCACACCCCTCAATGTTCAAGGCTTACTACTGACTTTGCACTCAAGGATCACCCCGACTTTGCCTCCTGTGGCCCCCAGGTAAAGTAAGTTTGAGACGCCTGATCTAAACTATTGACTTTAGGAAAGCAGGGAGTGGCCCTCAGCCTAGATAGCTATGACACAGATCTTTCTAAATGATTAATTTTTACTGGTCAGGTGAACATGGCTGACACCCTCCATGGTGGAGGTTTGATGTCAAGCATTGTATTAGAGATCACTCCTCCCTTCCCTCATGCTGGAGGCCACATTTTTCTTTCCACCAGCCTGAGCCTCTTACCCAGTTTTCTTAATCAGAAGTTAGAGGCCCAGATGATGTGCTCACAGGAATAGATGCTCAAGAAGCTAGAACCTCACAAGAAGGTTCTCCTTTTCTTCCACAACTCCCTCTCTGATGGTGCAGTGGCGGTTTCCATTGTTTGTTTGGTGCATGGTGTTAGGTCTTGCTCAGACATTAGAGATTCATTGAATTAAACAGAAATGCTTAGCAGACTTCTTTAAAAAGCTCTAAGTTCAATTGATGTCTTTCTCGCAAATGAGATTGCTATACACACTTTTAGGTTCAGTCTAAAGTTGCATCCTTATGCTCTGTAACCCCTACAACCCTGCTTCCTTCTCCACAGAAGCTCTCACATCTCCCCCTCCTTACCTACTGTGCTCCACCCTGGGGCTTCCTTTCTGTTTCTTACAAACTTTTTCCTTTCTTCTCTATCTCTAGGCTTTTGCACATGCTCATCTTTGAACTTGGAATACTCTTCCCCCCAATGGATTCATTTGTGTCTTTTGGGTCTTGGTCTGTTTTATCTCCTTGGATAGTTTGGCCCTGAATGGTGGCCTCCTACACCTCTCACCATCACACTCTGTTCCTTTCCCTCAGAGCACTCTGAGCACTCGCTGATTCTAATTATTTCATGTGTTTATTTACCTATCAGTTGCCTGCCTCTCCCAGAAGACTTAACTTCCTTGAGGGCAGTGATCTTGTCCTTCTTGTTCATTAATACCTTCTCCAGTGCTAGTACAGTTCCTGACAACGGAAAGACACTTGATATTTGGGAAGGACAAGAAAGAATGGGAAAGAGGAAGGAAAGAAAGAAGTAAAGAAGAGAAAGGAAGTGAAGGATGGAGGAAACCAAGCACTTATTGCTTATTACTTCTCTTTTCAACATTCACTGTTGAAACCGGGGGAGACCCAGAGTATTTTACTGAGGTACCCTAAATCAGAATTTGCAGGAAAGAGCTGAGCTTTGATCTCAGATACCTGCCAACAAGCGCTTGGATCTAAGTAATATACTGCTCAGTCTCAAGTCTTGTCCCTTTTTTTTTTAATCTTTATATACATATTATTAGGAAGTATTTTGGTTATTCCTCTATCAACATTTTTTGCCTGTGGCCTTAGAAATCATTCATTTCCCACTACTTTGCACAAAAGAACAGGGTAGTAAGAAGGAAGAGTTCCAGTGGCAGCCCATTTTGGGGGGAATTGTAGACATCTTCTTGAATACAAGGATTATTGATGGGTGGTTCTTATTTGAGGAATAAAATATGTCTTCAAGAGTAACATTAACATCTCAAAGTTTTGGAAAACCAAGCAATAAAGCTAGCAGTGCCCTTTCTTAGAGAACAGCTGCCCTGAGACTGCTCCAGTTATGCTACCACAGTCATCACGGGGCTCAGTAAACCCTGATTGGAAGGGAAATAGTGACTGATGTTACAGTGTCATTATTTACATGAAAACTATAGATTATAAGAAAGTCAATTAAACATAATAAGAATGAGGCTGGAGAGATAGTATAGCAGGTAGGGCACTTGGATTGCATACAGCCAACCTGGATTTGATTCCTGAAACCCTATGTGGACCCTTGAGCACCACCAGGAGTGATCTCTGACTGCAGAGCCAGGAGTGAGCCCTAAGCACATACAATTGTGCACCTCACCAAACAAAAAGAAACCATATTAAGGAAGCTTAAGTTGTGTAAGAAAATAACGAGTGGTTTTTCTCATAAGAATCCAACAAAAATATACTGGAGAAGATCACCTTTAAAGGTGAGTTATAAAAGAATGTATAAATTAAATGGGAATATGCACTTAAAGATGTATTAAGAATATGTTTAACAAATACCTGGGGACCGGAGCAGTGGTAGTGCAGTGGTAGGGCACTTGCCTTGCATGTGGCTGACCCAAGATGAACCTTCGTTCAATCCCCGGTGTCCCTTATGGTCCCCCAAGCCGGGAGTGATTTCTGAGCGCATAGCCGGGAATAACCCCTGAGCATCACCAAGTGTGGCCCAAAACCAAAAAACTACAATAGCAACAACAAATACCATAAAATTCCTTTGGAAGAGAATTATTTGGCTAAAGAGAACTGTGCCTGTATAGCAAGGCACAATTTTAAAAACTGTTAATTTTTCTCATTATTATTTTTAGAAACTCAAGATATCTCTAGTCAATCTTTCCAGAGAATCAGAAAGAGTGAGGTCTCATTTGACTAAAGGATACTGAACTTTACCCTAAAATTAAGGTATCAAAAAAATTTAAAAACTAGAGGAAATTGTACCAACAAATATTAATAAATAATATAAAGCTACACTAATTTAAATCTGATGACACTGGCACAGTAGCACAAGGATCGACACATTCCTGAGCCATTGTGGTCAGGCTCCAGAAAAAGGAAAAGGAGCCTGGTGGACCTGTGATTTAAAAAGACATTCAGGGCCAGAGAAATAGTATACTAGGTAGGGCACATGTCTTATATATGGTACACCTGAATTTGATCCCTGCTACTCCTTATGTTTTCCTGAGCCCCACCAGGATGTGATTCCTGAGCACAGAGACAGGAGAAAATCATCAGGTGTGATCCAAAAAACAAAATCTAACCAACTATAAAGATGTATTTCACATCATTGGAGAAAGGAGGAGTAATGTCACAATTGATTCTTAGGTTGTAAGTTACACATTGCAAGAGTAAAGTTAATAGAAAAATTGAAGCAGATTCCACAACAAGTTCTAAAAATAAAATAAAATGAGTTCTAGTTGACTAGACTATTTATCCGTTTTATTTTATTTTCAGTGCTGCCGGGGATCAAACCCAGGACCTCATACCTGTGAAGTAAATACATTGACACTGAACTAAATTCCTAGCCCTGGGGATGTTTTTTAAATGGAATAATGAGCTTTATCTAAGGAAATAGAACTGAGTGTTTATATAATTTATAAAAGAAAAGACTAATATGAACATTGAAGACAAAAAATACGGGAAAATACATACCAAAAAAAAAAAAAAAACACTGTAAAGAAGATGCACAGGCAGGCATCATTATATGCTGATGTCTGAGCCTACAGAGGATTCATATCTCTCATACATAAAGTTCTCAGACAAACCAGTAATAGAAATGTTGGCACAGTAGTAAGAGGACAAGCAGGTTATTTTGAATACATCAGTCTCAAAACAGCTACTACTGTGGCCAATAAACAAAGGTGTCCTGCCCGTCCCGTCCTCCAAGAAATGCAAATCAATGTGAGACCTCATCTTCAGGGATCAAATTAGCACAGATAAAAATAAATGTCAGTGTACAGGGTAGATAATGTTAGAGACTCAAATTGTTGGGTGTGTGAGCTATCACAGCCTTTATGGGAGCATTTGGTAACACTCATCATAAAGGCTTTAATGTGCCCTGCTTACCTGTGGACCCAGAAATACCACTTCTAAGAACTTTTCCTAAGGAAATAAACATGGGTAGATTTGTGTTGGGTCTTGGCTACAGTAGTAGTCATTGCAGCATGATATTTACTGGGGAAACTCTAGGCATTAAAATGGTAAAAGAGGCTGGGAAAAGTTTAGAATTGCTTTGCAATGGGTGGCCGGAGCCTGTCTGTTATTGGACCTCACTGAATGCTTAGTGCTCAGGTCACAGGCTGAGAGCCAAATATATGTCAATGATAATAACACATTTGATGCTTTGTCACTTGGGTTGTTTATTTGGTGGTTGTTGGTGGTGATGTTTGTTGTTGTTTTTACTTCAACAAAAGTTTTTCAGGATTACAGATTCTGGGTTACTGTGAATTGGACCTAAATCTTTTATTTATTGTTTTGCTATTAAATAAATGGCTGCTTAGGTTTGTGTAGTCCTAGAGGGTGTAGTCATTTTCTTCAGTTTCTTATCCATGGTTTGTAACTGTGGAAACAAAAAGTATAACTTTCTTTTTCTTACTATAATATGCATTTTAAGAAGCCACTAAACCTGAATATATTTATCTACAAATCATAGATAACTTCATAAATAGAAGAGACACATTTTGGTGTGTCAGGCTTCATGATTTCCCAATGAGGCTCACCACCTGAACCCCCAAAATGGCAATTCTATTACCTTACACACCAAATGGGGACTTTGCAGGTTTGCTTAAACATGTTGACACCAGTGCTGCAGTTTCTGTTATATAAACCATATTCAAATGTGAGCCACTGGTGGTTTGGGCTGGCATCCATGTAAAAGTCCTTGAAAACAGGGAAGTGATCCCAAATCATGTAAGTAGATACAATGGTATCTAAAGGGTCCTCATAGGAGGGAGAAGGGCTGGGGTCAGAGCAAGAAAAGTGGAAGGGAACCAATACCAAAGTGATGCTGTTGAAAGAGGAAGATTTCCAGCAAACTCAAGAGACTGAAAAAAAAAAAAACAACAACAAGAAAACACAGTCCAGAGGAGTCATGTCATCCCCAAGGATGTCTTAATTTTAGCTCTGTAATACTCATTTCATATTGAGGATTTCCAAAATTATGTTTTTTATATACTTAATGTGAGAGGGGAATGTTTGGTTGTTTGGTTTGGTTTGGGGACCACTCCTGGCATGTTCATGGCCTGTCTGGCTCTGTTCATGGGTCATTCCTGGTAGGGCTCATGGGACCCAATGTAGTTCTGGAGATTGAGCCCCAGGTCAGCCATAAGCAAAGCAAGTACCTTAACTGCTATATAATCTCATCAGCTTCTCTATTGTTTTAAGTTGCTACATCAGTGGTCATTTGTTATAGGAGCATTAGGAAGTTAATACGAATTTGGAAAAGAATGGGGATCAAATTAAATCTATTTGAGCCATAGTTACACATAAGCTGTTCTGGCATGAGTAGTTTGAAGACTGATTTAGGAAGATACCCCATCTAGCTTGCATCTTCTTCAGCCCTTCAGGCTCTTGCTCTGAAGTTACTCTCTTTGTCCTTCAACAATTTTTGGTCATCATTAAATACATCATTGTTATGACACTGATAAATATGGGTGAGGCAATAAGTAGATTTCAGTTTATTTATTTTGGAAGCTGACTTTACTATTGTTAGCATTTTCCTTTTTGGGGTGTGTGCCTGCGTGTGAGGTGAGTTCTCTTACTGAGAATCCCAGAGTGTCGCAGTGAGAATCAGGGAGACAGGCAAAGACATATACAGGGCAGAGAAGCCATGAGAACTGTGACAAATGCACAGCTCCCCTGTGAAGCATGCAAACCACAGTGTCCAGTAAGGAGCCCAGGTCTTTCTAGAAAAGTTTCCCTAAAGATTGCTTCTCTTCAGTTCCTTCTCCGAATTACTGCTGGTTTTTACACATACAGAATGAGAAGTCTGAGGCCATAGTATCGCATCACCATTCACAGGGGTAGGATCCCAGGTTTTGCAGAACCACAAATATAGAAGAAAGAGGATCTCATTCTGTCTCCTATCCTCACATGCTCTCTGTGTTCTGACCCACTGGTAGGTTCTACTGAAGGAAACTGTCGAACATGTGCTCATGTTTGACACTCACAAGAATTTATCACTCACAAGAGTTTATCACTCAATACCACAAAGAGATTGCATGGTCAGTAGTTTGGTATGTTGACTTTTCGGAGTTTTACACTCTTACCTCCCCACAAGAACCATATTGCTTTCAAATTAGTGCTGGTGCCTGTAAGAGATCAGGACCACTTTTTGGGTTGAGGGGTTATTTTTGGAGTTCACACCCAGCAGTATGCAAGGACTACTAACCTTGTGTCCAGTGCTTACACCCTGCAGTGCTCGGGGGACCAGGGATTGAACTCAAGTTTCCTGTATGCAAACATGTACTCACCTCATTGAGTTCTCTCCATATATTTTTCTTTCTTTCTTTCTTTTTTTTTTTTTTTTGGTTTTGTTTTTGGTTTTGGTTTTTGGGCCACACCCGGCAGTGCTCAAGGTTACTCCTGGCTGTCTGCTCAGAAATAGCTCCTGGCAGGCACGGGGGACCATATGGGACACCAGGATTCCAACCAACCACCTTTGGTCCTGGATCTGCTGCTTGCATGGCAAACACCACTGTGCTATCTCTCCGGGCCCTCTCCATTTCTTAAATGGGAATGGATTCATCTTAATCACTGCTGAGAACAAATCAAGCATTCATACTAGATAGTAAAATTGTGTCAAGGTCAGAGCAATAGCACAGTGGGTAGAGTCTTTGCCTTGCATGCAGCTGAACCAGGTTCAATCCCTGGCATCCCATATTGGTCCCCTGAGCTTACCAGGAGTAATTTTTTGAGCACAGAGCCAGGAGTGACCCTGAGCACTACTAGTTGTGACTCAAAAGCAAACCCAAAACAATTATCTAGGGAACAAACATGAGAGACACCTTTATTTCTTTGTTTCTTACATGTTATGGGAAAACATGTAAGGGAGTCATAGTAACTCATCATCCTGATACATGGAAAGGTGATGAAACAGAAACAGGGATTTTGAAGTTAAGCATGGGAATATGGAAAAAATCCCTATAGCACACTAGTCCAGCACTATAAGCAAATGAGGTCTCAGCAAGTGCTCTCTTCTGCAGCAAGTTATCCTGCAGAAAACTGAGCTCTAGGGGCCCGGGAGATAGCATGGAGGTAAGGCGTTTGCCTTTCATGCGAAAGGTCATCGGTTCGAATCCCGGTGCCCCATATGGTCCCCCTGTGCCTGCCAGGAGCAATTTCTGAGCATGAAGCCAGGAGTAACCCCTGAGCACTGCCGGGTGTGACCCCCCCCCAAAAAAAAGAAAACTGAGCTCTAGCCTGTAGGACTGAAGGTTCCACCTCTAGGAGTCTGGAGGCGCACAGCTCATTTCTCAGACTTTGTGGCCTCTAAAGCATACAGCATTAAACCTGGGCCCACCGAGGGAGGAGAGATTGGTTGTGGTGGAATCTTCTGTAAGACATGAAGCTTGCACAAGCTACTCACAGTGGTCAGAGGGGAGGCAGGAAGACGTTCCTTTGTGGAGCAGAGACAGAGAATTCTGTTTTTGGCACCCTGGAGTACCCCCAGCTCCAGCAAGGGGCCCAACTGGCAAGGCAGGGTACCCCTTTTTGTGCCATTAAGATAAAGAAAATAAAAGTTTTTATTTGTTCTGTCAGGGCACCTTCCAGGTAGTGCTCGTGAGGGTCCTCCCTCAATGATTCGAAGCTGGCTTGGCCTGCTGTTCACTAGGAACCCTCTAGGCACCCCCACCCGTGGTGCTGACCACCCCCAGTGTTGAACCTAGGTCATGTGCACCTCAGATTCCTGAGCTCTCTTTCCAACATGGGAAAGGATGTTTTGGTTGTACTATTTTTTCCAGGAAACCTTGGAATGACCTTTTTGCTTGGGTTTTTGTCCTAAAGGAAAGGCACTAACTATTAGTATACAGGCTTGGTCACACATTTTTCAGGGTTGGAAAACTCCAATACACGTTGAGACTACCTCAACTAGCCTTTGGAGCTGGTGTCTTGCCTGGTGGCAGGAACATTAGGGCAGATGTCTTATAAGTATAGCTCACTTTGAGTTTAAAGCAAATAAGGCAGGAAGTGAGAGAGAGAGAGAGAGAGAGGGAGAGAGAGAGTGAGAGAGAGAAAGAGAGAGAGAGAGACCAATTCATACTCCCTTGATTATTTTTTCAGCATGATGCTGAAAGACATTTGTGTTTTTTGGAAGTTCTATCCCCTGGCAGTGAAATAAAACCTCCTTTCTAGGCTCGAAAGATTGATGTCCAGCTACATTAAAGGAGTATGTGGCTAAAAGGAAACTCTGTATTCTGCAGTGAACACAAGCGCTTCCAGTGTTCTTATGTAACGGTAGTGCAGGGTGCATTATCAGACCCAACATTTGCAATGCAAAAATAAAATCATGCTAAGAAGATCAAAGTCCCCAAGTATCCCCATTTGCCATGGTATGAAATTTGTTGTAATAGATGGAGTTTGTGTTTTAAATCATTCACAAGGTAGAATGAAGATGAAAGAAAATAATCCTAAAAATAATCCTAAAAGCAACTAGAATTCAGTAACTCCCTTTTTCCTGCAACTTTGCTTTCCATGATTTCAATTACCCATGGTCAATTATGATCTGAAATATTATATTCAGTAAGATACTTGCGAGACCACAGTCACATAATTTCTAGTACAGCAGATTGTGGTCACAGTTTCTTTTTACTTTTAGCAGTTGCTCATCTTTTACTGTGCTTTATTTATATAGAACTAACATTAAGATTTATGTGTAGGGTACAGCAGAGTATTCATAAGATCTGTATCAAATCTATAAAACTGGGGCTTTGGAAGGGGGAGATCTGGGAATATGTCTCCCCTGAGGAGGGAGGACAGCTGTCATAGTCTTTGATTTTAAAAACACATTGAATTGATGAGTTTATGTTCATTTTCTGCTCAACAAATTTTGTTCAGTTGTTTTGCAGAGCTTTTTGTGATTCTGTTAATGATCCAGGAAAGAATTTCTTCATGTCTTTCCTCCTCTATATATACACTACTAGATCAGTAGTTCTCGAAATTAGCAGCATTTAGTATCATCTGGGAGTCTTAAAAACTTCCATTGTCCCAGCTGCACCCTAGAACCATTCACTTATCATCTCCAAGGGTGAACCCAGGCACAGGTACTTTTCCAAGGTGACCTCAATATGCATTCAAGGTAAAGGGACAGTACACTGGATTTTGCTTTGCAAACTTCAAGGTGCGCACAGCCCCAAGGATGTATGAAGGGTGGGGAGTCCTTGGTAAATGCAGATTGTGATTCAACTACCCTGGGCAAAGCCTGCATTTCTGGCATGCTCTCTGCCAGCACAAATATTTCTGGTCTTGGACTACACTTTGAGCAGCAAGGTCCTAGTTCTCTGGAAGAGAACTTCGAGACAATTGGTAGAAAATATGGTGATGATCAGATGCTACAAAGATGTCATGGGTCCCTTCACTGCTGTCAGCTGCTTTGTAAATAGACAGCAAAGTCACCTGAATCTTCATCTTTCTTTTCCTGTGAAATTTTGTTGTTGTTGTTGTTGTTGTTGTTTTTAGTGGTAAACCCTAAAGAAAAGGGCCCTCTTTTCTCTGACAATGTTTGAGGCTGTCATCCTAGAGATCACTGTCCAGGTGGACATCTGAGTCCTTCTCTCTTGAGTGGGCGATCAGGGACCAGGGTCGACAGGAAGGAACCCTGTGTTCTCTGTTCTGGCGGCTCGCCCAGTTGTGGGAACATTCCCCAGCAACCCAGGGAACCCCAGTCTCGTGCCTCGTCTGGTGGGGAGGAGAGATTTTAGTAAACACTGTGTGGGCAGAGGAATGAAATGGGCAGAGAATGAGGTTAAGGGTTGGGTGTGTGAAACGCCAGGCTGAGCCAGGCCAGGGTGCCTGGGAGCAGCATTCCAACACCCACCTGCTGGCCAGCTGGTGGGAGCAACAGTCACCTGCTGTGGGACCAGCTCAGGGACTCCATCTGAGCCCAGGGAGCACAGGGAAGAGGCCAGGAAAGATTATGTTGCTCGGTGCTCTATAGGACCTCCCAGCTCCTGAGAAGGATTGCTTCACAACCTGAATCCCATGGTAATGTAAACTTGGATTCTTTTTTTTTTGGTTTTTGGGTCACATCCGGCAGTGCTCAGAGGTTACTCCTGGCTCCATGCTCAGAAATTGCTCCTGGCAGGCACGGGGGACCATATGGGGCACCGGGATTCGAACGGATGACCTTTTTCATGAAAGGCAAATGCCTTACCTCCATGCTATCTCCCGGGCCCCTAAACTTGGATTCTTTAACCATACTTTGGACCAAGGATATCTTAGAACTTGATCTAGATATTCTCAACAGGGTCCTTCCTATGTAGGTATTTCTTTGGAATTGCCACTGAAGCTAGTTAAAGAAGCAGACAGATAGTACAGCAGGTAAAGCACTTGACTTGCATTCAGCAGACCCAGGTTCCATCCCTGCTCCCTGCATTTGGTCCCCCAAGCACAGCCAAGAGTGATCCTCAAACAGAGAGTCAGGAGTAAACCCTGAGCACAGGCAGATGTGGACCCAAAACAAAACAAAACAAAACAAAAAAGAAACTAATGTATAAAAACAAGCTCAAGCTTCATTTCCATTTTCAGGCATTGCTCCTCTTCCCTCTTCTACCAAAGGTCCCTGCCCTAAGCTCCTTAAGATCTAACCCATGTCTGCATTCCCCAGCACCCCAAGTCTTTGGTGCATTGCAGGGAGCAACACCATATATTTGTGGAGCCTTTTAAGACCATGTTCACACCCTTCTTCTCCAATCAGCATTCTCAGATTAACCAGTCCTATGGAAATAATATTCCTTTAATCCTTTACTACTGCACCTAATCAGAGTATTTGTGGTAGATTTGAGATTTGAATTCTCATGGTACTCCATCCTCCATGGACCGCTCAGCTGGATGCACAAAGAAAAAATAAATAAATGGAAAAGTATAGCGTGTCTGGGTCTCAGAAAACCTCAAATTCAAATTATTTGTAGCATCAAACTGAAAGATTTTGATATGGGTAAAGGAACTTGTGTTTTTATAGTTCATCTGGAAAAAATTATAAGTGCATAAGACTACTCTATTTGTTTTGTTTTGTTTTGTTTTTATGAAGGATGGAAGTCATGAAAAATGCAAATTTGTAGCTTCTGAGATTAAATAATATTACAGAATTATAATACAATTTTTTGGCAATGGCATGTAAGTAGAATGAGAAGAAAACTGGGACAATATTTGGGAACCATAGTTGGTCCTTGAATATTGTACCTCTGAAACTCAGTTATGAATAACCTTGATTCATGTTGATTCAATAAATTAATTTTAAAAATAAAATAAAAATAGAATGAACCTTAGTGGAGCTGAGTAGAAAGACCACAAAAATTAGTGTATAACAAAGTGAATATTTTATTTAATAGGAAAATTATGAACTAGTTAATTAATGGTGTTGGAATAATTGGTCATCTGTTTTAAAAATAACAAAGTACATATTATATACTAAAATAAATTATAGATTGTTTAGAGTTGAATATAAACAATAAAGTAGTAGAAGGAGACATAGGTAAATATTTATATAATCTTCAGGAAGGGAAGGTCTCTAATCATAGCTGAGGTGCCTTCTGCATAAACAAAATGAAGACATAAACCACAAATTATTTGTAATATATGTATATAACAGGATGCAGATAATAATTCCTATTATTGTAAAGAGCTCTTACAAATAAACAGGAAAATGCATGTCAATAGACAAATGTACAAAATACATAAATAACCAATCAACCAAAGTTGAAATACAAATGCTAACAGTTCTGTGAAAAAAAAAATCTAGCATAAACAATCAAGAAAATGCAAATTAGGAGATTCCCATATGGCACCATTAATTAAATTGGCAAAGAGGGAAATGAAAAATAATATCTAATGTCAGGAAGAATATAAAGAAACAATCATTTCCCCCTTATGGAAATGCAGGTTGTTGCCAACATCCTGGAATTCAGTTTGACAGTGTGTCTCGGAAGTCTTAGAGCTGAACATTGTCATGTTAGTTCTGCTCCCGGGGAAATAATAAAAAAATCTTCATGAAAAATATGTTCATAAATTATGTTAAGATATGTATTATTTGCAAGAGTAAGAAACTGTCCAATGAGAGAAGATTGCTTAAAGAAAACCTCAACCATTCAAGCTTGCCTTATAGTCCAATATATAATGAGTTGGTGAATTATTGATATAGTATCATTATCTCCCTCTTGGGGACAGAGGTATAGAAGAAAGGTTATACTAAAGTATTAACAGTTATCTATAAATGATGGGCTTCCTATTGGCTTTTTTCCCCTTTTTTATGCTTTTTTGGGTTTCTCAGGTTTTCTGTCTTGAACATATGTTGTTTTGCAATTTCAAAAGTTATAAAAACATGAAAAAAATCAGAAGGTGCAGTTTGCAATGATAAGAATCAGAGTAAGATTTTCTCACTGGATTCTGAGAAACCACTTACATGGTTCAGTTATGATTAGTGAATGTATTTTAGAGCTTCAAAGCAAGGTAATATTCCCTGCCTTTGTTCCTGGCAGGATCATTTCCTTGGTCCTCCATCCCATAAGTGCAGGTGTAGAATAGATCAGAATTTCATTGTTTCATCAGTTTAACTTATAGAGGGCATTTCTGCTGAATTGTCTGAAGCAAAAACATAGACCTTGGGGGCCGGAGAGATAGCATGGAGGTAAGGCGTTTGCCTTTCATGCAGGTCAGTGGTTTGAATCCCGGCACCCCATATGGTCCCCTGAACCTGCCAGGAGAGATTTCTGAGTATAGAGCCAGGAGTAACACCTGAGCACTGCTGGGTGTGACCCAAAAACCAAAAATCAAAGGAAAAAAAACAAAAAAACATAGACCGTCTCCATTTTTAAGTATTTCCTAAGCAGGTCAGGGCAACTTCAGTGGGCAGTAGAAATCAACAACTTCCTGGACTGACAGGCTAGAAAAAACATGTCAGACACATACATCACTTGTATGTGAGCATTTGCCTTACAAATACCATCTTTGATATTGAAATACCTTACAAATACCTTAGCAACTGAAAGAGTAAAAGGTCCAAAGGAAGGGACTGAGGAGATAATACAGCGAGTAGGGTGCTCTTTTGAGCACCAACAAATGTGATTCCTGAGCACAGAGCCGGATTAAGCCTTGAGTACAGCTAGGTGTGGCCCAAAAAAGCAAAATGATCTTAAGATCTCTTCTGATTTCAGAAGAGGCAATGAAGTTGTGAACTATGACTTCTTACCAATTGATAGGTATCTGTTCTTTCTTGAACATCCAAGACTTGTCGGAGAATAGTCAACATACATGCCAACAAAAGGAATTATTGCCTATATAAATATTATATATACATATATATATGATCTTGACCTATAAAGATTTCTGCAAGAGATGGATTCAAATACTCAGGAAGTAAAGCATGTGTTTGATAAAAAAAAACCACTCAGATCTGAGCAAATATGCCTTTAAACAGAAGTTTAGAGATGATAAAGATGCAAATAAAGCTATAATGTCAGCCATATGGAGAGGTGGCAGATATAGTTTGAAAACTAAGCTGCACTCAGCTCTTTTGAGTTAATTCTCAATTAAAGCATTAAATCTGGGGCCGGAGCAATAGCACAGTGGAAGAGTGTTTGCCTTGCATGCTGCTGATCTAAGACTGATGGTGGTTCGAATCCGGGCATCCCATCTGGTTCCCTGTGCCTGCCAGGAGCGATTTCTGAGCGCAGAGTCAGAATTGTAACCCCTGAGTGCTGGCGGGTGTGACCCAATCCCCCGAAAAACAAATACACAAAGTATTAAATCTATTTTATAATTCCATAAGCCATTAGAGGATGCCATACATTGAATATGGTATTTCCTCATGGTACTTATGCTTACCCTCTACTAGATTAAGATTTATTTTTAGCTTATTAAAGGATTTAATTCATTCTTAATAACAAATTAATGTTTTATTGATATTGTTATATTTCTGATCAGGTGGAGCTTTTTAGTCCTTTTAACAGTCATAAAGATTTTGTTATAGTCTTTTATTAATGCATATACTAAACAGTATCTATAATGTAATATTTTCTAACATAAAGAAAATATTTCTTAGGATAAAACACACTTTTATGGCCTATTCAGATTTTCCTCTTAAAATTTCCTTACTTTGGGGAAATTTAAAAAATAAATCGCCATGAGATGGACAGTTACAAAGTTTTTCATGTTTGAGTTTCAGTCATAGAATGTCTAACATCATTCCTTCACCCGTGTACATTTCCCTTCCCCTACCCCACCCCCTGCCTATCTCTATGGCTGACATTTTCTTCTCTCTCTCTCTCTCTCTTTCTCTCTCTCTCTCTATCTCTATCTATCTATCTATCTATCTATATCTCTTTCTCCCTTTTTTCCTTTTAGACACTGTGGTTTCCAATATTGTTATTGAAGGGGTATCCTGTATATCACTTTATCTCCTTTCAGCACCCAGTTCTTGTCCAATGATCATCATTGTCATAGTGATCTCTTCTCTGCTTTAATTGTACTCCCCCACTCTTTGCAGCAAGCTTTCTACCATGAATCAGTCTTCCTAGCCCTCTTCTCTATCCCTTCTGATTATTATTAATATTTTTAAATATCTCCCACAAATAAGTTCAATAATTCTATGTCTATTCTGATTCATCTTGCTAAGCATAATACTTTCTAGATCCATTCACGTATAAACAAGTGTCATGACATTTCATTTAGGAAAATGAATTTCCTAACAGTTGTGTAGTATTCCATTGAATATGTGTACCACAGTTTCTTTAGCCACTCACATTCTCAGGCACTTGGGTTGTTTTCAGATTCTGGCTATTGTGAATAATGCTGTAATGAGCATAGGAGTGCAGATGCCTTTTTCTGCATTGCGTTTTTCTTTGTTTTGTTTTGTTTGGTTTTGGTTTTGGTTTTTGGGTCACACCCGGCAGTGCTCAGGGGTTACTCCTGGCTCCATGCTCAGAAATTGCTCCTGGCAGGCACGGGGGACCATATGGGGCACCGGGATTCGAACCGATGACCTTTTGCATGAAAGGCAAACGCCTTACCTCCTTACTATCTCCCGGGCCCCTGCATTGCGTTTTTGGTTCCTAAGGTATATTCCCAGGATTGCTGGGTCATAAAAAGCTCAATTTCTAGTTTTTTGAGCAATGTTCAATTTGTTTTCTAAAAAGGCTAAACCACTCTACCAGCAATGAATGAGAGTTCCTTTCTCTCCACATCTGTGCTAGCACTAGTTTTTCTTGTTCTTTTTGATATATACCAGTCACTGTGGTGTGAGATGATGATCTCATTGTTGTTTTGATTTGCACTTCCCTGATAATATGGAGCAGTTTTTCATGTTTTATTTTCACTCTCACTAAATTTTATAGTTGTAGGATTTCTCTATTTTATGTACATTTTAAATATATTAATACAAAAATTAATATTCCTTATATGTATATGCCTATAAAAGAAAGATACAATTTTGGGGGAAATTTTAGTTTATCAAATTATCATTGGTTTATATTTTTGTAGAATTTCAGCGAATTAGTTCTGTTTATCTATGTATATATAGATTTTATTCATCACTTCCATAGTAAGTTAAGTTAAAATATCACTCATTGGTTATCATTGGTTTATAGTTTTGTAGAATTTCAGAATATTAGTTTTATTTATCTACATGTATGTAGATTTTATTCATTACTTTTATAAGTTAAATTTAAAATATCACTCCTATGTGGGATGTAAAGAAATGTAGTAGGGAACAACAAGTGGTCAATGTCATTGAAACTGTGAAGAGTCAGAGATTGGCATATACCACAAAGAATGAGAACAATCAGTGCTGGCGGGGATGTGGAGAGAAAGGAATTCTTATCCACTGCTGGTGGGAATGCCGTCTAGTCCAACCTCTATGGAAAGCAATATGGAGATTCCTCCAAAATCTGGAAATTGAGCTCCCATTCGACCCAGCTATTCCACTCCTAGGGATATACCCTGAGAACACAAGAATACAATACAAAAGCCCCTTCCTCACACCTATATTTATTGCGGCACTATTCACAATAGCCAGGCTCTGGAAACAACCAAGATGCCCTTCAACAGACGAATGGCTAAAGGAACTGTGTTACATGTACACAATGGAATATTATGCAGCCGTCAGGAGAGATGAAGTCATGAAATTTTCCTATACATGGATGTACGTGGAATCTATCATGCTGAGTGAAATAAGTGAGAGGGAGAGAGAGAGACACAGAATAGTCTCACTCATTTATGGGTTTTAAGAAAAATAAAAGTTGGGGCCGGTGAGGTGGCGCTAGAGGTAAGGTGTCTGCCTTGCAAGCGCTAGCCAAGGAAGGACCGTGGTTTGATCCCCCAGCGTCCCATATGGTCCCCCAAGCCAGGGGCAATTTTCTGAGCGCTTAGCCAGGAGTAGCCCCTGAGCATGAAATGGGCGTGGCCCTAAAAACCAAAAAATAAAAAATAAAAAAAAGAAAAAGAAAAGTCATTTTTGCAACAATCCTCAGAGACAATGAGAGGAGGGCTGGAACTTCCAGTTCACTTCATGAAGCTCACCACAAAGAGTGGTGAGTGCAGTTATAGAAATAACTACACAAAGAAACCATAATCACGTGAATGAATGAAGAACTGGAAAGTCTGTCTGGAGTAC
>PVKC010025156.1:0-16598 GCA_004027635.1 Crocidura indochinensis | reverse complement strand
AAAAAAAAAAAAAAAAAAAAAAAAAGATTTGACTTCTTAATAAGCAGCCAAATCAGACCCTATTATTTCTCATTGATCCTAAACCACTAGTTCTCCTTCCATTCTTAGAGACCTTCTTAGAGGCCTAGGACACGGGCTATACCTACTCCACTCCAGCCCCACTGCCCATCTCAGTCTATTCTCCTGCTCAGTACAGTGTGACCATACTAGCTTTCTTCAGGACTCCTTGTCCTATTCCCAATGGTAAAAAATGGTTGCCCAAGTCTCAGCTCAAATTTTTCATCTTTTCAAAAAGAGTTTCTGAGAAACCCTGACTTCCCCCCATTTAGTGCCCACTACCATTTGTCACTTTACTTTCTCAATTATTAATATCCATCTAGTCTCTAGCACCTTCAACAGTAATTAGTATGCAAATAGATGACATATAATAAATTAATCTGAACTGAATCCCAGAAATTAATAGATGAATAAATTTCACCAGTTTCATTGGTAAAATCTGATCTTTCTTTCCTGGAAGAAACAAGTGAAGGAAACTCAAAAATTTGTTGAACATTCTGCCTGTATGAGGAAAGGAGCAGAACCCTTTCCTGTCATGGAAAGTGAGGGCAGGTAAGTATATCCTGTGTCCATGTGATTGGCCTGCAATGATGCTGGAAAGGGCTAAGAAGTTTGTACCCAAAGATCCAGCTATCCCCTTCCAAGCTCTACAAGATTTTTGTAGAGAGGAAAAAAAGAAGACTGCTCTCTGGTACATCCCAGGACACCTAACACTGCCCTGAGAAGTCTAACTCTGAATCTCAGAAGAGTTTCTCAACTTACCCTAAACCCCAGAAGAGGGACTTACTTTCACTGGGAGTAGGAAATGGTCTTCTGTTTGTTTTGTTCATTGTTCGACACCTGGCAATGCTCCTGGCTCTGCACTCCGAAATCACTTCTGGTGGTGTTCAGGGTACCAAAGGGATGTCGAGAATCAAACTCATGTCAGCCACATGCAAAGCAAGCACCTTACCAATAGTACTATCTCTCCAGCCCAGAAATAATCTTTAAGAAAGAATATTCCTGAGACCAGAGCTATAGCACAGCTATCGCTAAAGCCTTTTGCCTTGCACGCAGCCAATCCAGGACAGACCTTGATTAGATCCCTGGCATCCCATATGGTCCCCCGAGCCAGGAGCGATTTCTGAGTGCACAGCCAGGAGTAACCCCTGAGCGTCACAGGGTGTGGCTCAAAAAACAAACGAACAAAAAAAAAAAAAAAAGAATATTCCTAGCTTCCAAACTTCCTACACAGAATTCCATCATAGGGAACCAGGCTGGGGTAAGCTGGGCAGCACTCACAGAGCCTCTTCCAGACCCTCTCTCAGATAAACCAGAGAGACCTTTTGAAAAGGACACTTTCTCCACTTGGTTCCATCACCATGGGATTGGGGTACCTTCTCCTTCAAGAGAAGCAAAGAGTCTTTTGGATTCAGTTTAAGAACATCTCAGGATCACTAAGAATCAAGTAAGAATGAACCTTCATGGGCACAACTTTGTCTGCCAGAAAAGACACCCACTCCAGCCTCTGCTGGATACCTGGAACAACAGAGACCTGATTATATTGCAGCTTCTCCCAGGCTTGGGTACCTTGAGCAACCAACTCTAATCTGCCCACCTCTCATTTGCATAAACTGGTGGAAAGTACAAATAAGTTGTGTTTCCATGTGACTTTTGAAGCATTTAAAGGTAATTATCCCTCTAATATTAAATGCTACTATTGAGCAAACACTTAGCAGGCACTGTGATAAGCAGTTTATATATATTATCCAACTCAATATTTAGAACATTCCTTACATATAGGAGGTATTACTCCCACCTGTAGATTAAAAAAATAACAATCTCAGAGGAACCAGAACTATAGTACAATGGGTAAGGTGTTTACTCTGCACATGACTGACCCAGGTTCAATCCTAAGTACCTCATTTGGTCCCCCACACTCACCAGGAGTGATCCCTGAGTGCAGAGGCAGGTATAAGCTCTGAATATAATCAGGTGTGGCCCAACCACCCCACATACACACTAAAACACACAGGCACACACAGACAAACACACACACACACAAAGGAATACAAAGAAAAGAAAGTTAGAGAAGAACAGCAGTCAATCCAGGATTATTCATGTACTGGAAGAATGAAGATTTACCCTGAACCTTCTGACTGTCCAGAGGCCTTGCCCTGAGCTTCCCAGTAAAGCAGGGTTCACCCATCCACAAGCAATCTTTTCAATTTTTATATATAGGATCTAATATATCCTATATCCTTTTTCAAATTCTATATAACTGCAAAATCTACCCCTCAAAGCTTGAGGGTGGAAAAGTAAATTCTGCTTTCCAAGTGGAGTCTTTCCAAAGTCCCCACACTCAAACCCTTATCCTCAGTCTAACAGCCCACACTTTCTCATTCCCAATATTTGTATATCTACCTCCCTCTTGTTCTGTCCCCAAGATTTCTTAATAAGTCTCCCCTTTATATTCAGCTTCTTCTTCCCCCAATTTCTATTCCTAAAAAAAAAAATCTAATCTGTACCCAATACCTTTTCTAGGAAGACTTACCCAGTTCCTGCTTCTTTCTCAATGTACCCAAAGCCATTGTTTCTTTTTTCAAGCAATAGAAAGGGAGATACCTGATGTATAATACTATATACATTGAAGGCTCACAAAATATAATATGCATATCTGTCACAAAATGATGGTCCCAGTGGGTTTCGTTAACATCTCACACAGTTACAATTGTGAGTAACCAAAATTTTTAAGATAAACTCTCAGCAACTTTTAAGTCTACAATATAATATCGTTAATAATCATCCATGTAAATATTACTTCCAGAGAATTCATTCATATTATAGCTGGAAGTTTGTTTCTGTGATCACTTTCATCCATTTCCCCTATCCTAGCCCCTAATCTAACCATCAATCTAGTGTCCATTTCTATTATTATTAAGGGCTTCAATATGAAGCCCTTACTTCTCTTTCTACAATGAAGCTTCTATTTATTTAGCAGTTTATCAAACCTCCTTCATCCCTGACCAGACTATTCCTAGTCAGAGAATGGGTTTTTAATCTAAAGCTTGTTATCATGAAGGTGTTTATTTACTACTGCAACTAGAATGGAGACTAACATCGAGAATGTTAGGAGAATGGGGATTAAACTCTGGGGATTCAGAAAAAAAGGGGACAGCATTGGGGAACGAATTGAAATATTATAAGTTCACTCGTAGAAATTGAGTGAAACATCAAAAAGGAAATGTGACTTAAAGCAGAATCTGCTGTCCTCTAGTGGCCACTGACCTCCAGCTCCTTTATTCAATGTCCAAGTGTTTCTAGACTTACAAGAGTTGTCAGTGAGGTCCTTTAGACTTTCTCTCTGGTCATAACCTTAATGTCCCACTGGAACTTTCACAACAGAACATAAATTCATCATTTCAAGTGGACATCAAGACACAGAAATGAAATATCAAGTGAGGTGTCAAATCATCCTATGAAGAACTTCAAAAAGAGGCCAGAGAGATAGTACAGTAGGTAGGGATTGATTTGACTTGCACATAGCCAACCACAGTTGAATCCTTGGCACCGTATATGTTCCCCCAAGTCTACTAGGAGTGATCCCTAGGTGCAGGTCCAGGAGAAAGCCCTAAACATCACCAGGTATGTCCACAAAAAAAGAAAAAAGGGAAAAAGAATTGCAAAGGAGATACTTTAGGAACTTTCAAGAACTAGTTACTGATTCCCAGCTAAAGGATATCAAGAGGCATGATAGGGAAACTAAAGCAATAGTACAGCTGGTAGGGCACTGGCTTTGTATGCTATTCATCCAAATTTGATCCCTAGCATCCCATATAGTCCCCTGAGCCCACCAAGAGTGATTCCTGAACTCAGAGTCAGGAGTAAGTCCTGAATACTGTCAGGTATGGCAAAAGGAAAGAGTGCATCATAGTAAGAGGACAAAGAAAGATTTTGCAAGGAGGAAAGTACGTGGAAGATCTGGCCCATTCCCTCTCACATGAGGAAATGGCAAGGTGTGTACTCCTCCATGGATGCATGTTTAGCACCATGGTGTGTGGCCAAAAGTCCTAGACCCTAGTGTCTAAATGAAAAACAAAGGCCTGAGGAACTGCCTTGAGAGGAGGCTAATAGAAACTGAAGCTTAAGCCAGCCCTGGGCTCCCAGAGTTTGCCTAGCAAAGAGAAAAGCAGTTGTAGGCCTTGAGAGGGACAAAGATGTCCTGTACACATATCTAGGGCCCTATCCAACAGAGCCACCTCAATAAGCAAAAATATCACAGTCACTGAGGGAGAACTCTCAAGCTCCTTCAAAAAAAGGAAGGCATCTGATGAGGGAGGCTAGCAAACAGGCTCTGAGGATCCATAAAAGCCAGAACCCATAAGAGACTCATCCCTAGAGAACAAGGGAGAGGACAAGGCAGGGGTATTGCCAGTTACTGCAGGAGACTAAGTCTCTCCTGACAGATTCAGAAACTTATCAAGCCACCTTCATATCTATACCTCTTATCTCCATCTGAACCCTGACAGAGCTCTCCAGGAAACAGCATTTGAGAGGTGAGGTGCAGACCTGAGACATAAGGGAGGGGAAGGGACCAATGGCAGATACACACAACTAGTAAAACCTCACCCCTCCTCTGTCTCCAACAGAAACACACACACACTATAGAAGAGAAGCAGATATTTCAGGATTTGCTTCATACGTTAGCTTGGACATTCAAATTCCTAACTGAACCTGGTTCTCACCTGACAATGAGCACAAAAGTTCAAAGAATTTCCTTAGCTTTTCACTTAGGAACAAAATAGAAGAAAAAACTTATCCACAGGGTCCCTAAAGTATAAATGATTATTTCATGAAATCAAACTCTTATGACCAAAATGCAACTTTGTCTACTATAGATAAGTTGTGGCTGTAATATAACATAACAGACCATGGGTGATAAGCTCAAGACTCATAATTTGTAATATATGGTTTGTCAGGGTTACAGTAACCCTCCAACACTGACCCTCCCATGAGCCACAATAATGGGAATCTAGGACCTCTGCATGGTCCCCTCAACCTTCTTTCCTCCAACTTAGAATATCCCTGCTCCCATTCTATTCCCTCTTTCTCACACATAACCTCCCATTCCAGACCTCTGGAGCTTAGTCCAGCCCCACTCTCAGGTCCTGAGTATTCTCTTCCACTCCCTGTAAGGAGAACCAAGATGTCAGCTGCATATTGACCCTTTTTCCTTGTCCTGCTCTGTACTCTTAATATCTGCAGTGAGTTGAATAGTACCCCTGTCCATCCCTCTTCTTTCAAAACCTCAAAATATAACCTTATAGGGAAAGCAAGTCTTGAAAGATGACATTAATTGAGGGAGTCTAATCATTCTGAATATAGGGTATCCATGAGTCCCCTGAAGGATGTCCTTAGGAGAGAAGAGGACACAGAGACAGAAGTAAAGAACAGCAGAGATTAGTGACGATTCCACAAATCAAGGCTGGGGCAAATCTCAGAGAAGGTGCAGGGTCCTACAATGCCATCATTTCCCACTTCCAGCCACCAGAACTACCAAGAACTAAATTCTTATTGTCTTAAGCCACCCAGTTGGGGGCATTTAGTTTCAGCAGCCAAGAAAATGAACACCCCAGCTCAGCTCACCGCATTCTTTTCTGCTGCTACAGCAATCAATGGCCTACCCCTGGCAAGGAGAATGCCAAAGTCTGCTGAGACCCAGTACCCTCAGCCAAGCCTGGCAGAAACGAGGAGAGTAGACTGTAACTTTCCAGTGACCCCTCTAACCATGCTCCCCTACTGAGCAGACATGTATCCCCGCCCCCCTCTGGGGCCACCTGCCCACTAACACGTCCAGATCCCAGGGTGGCTTGTTCTCCTAATTCTAATAACTTGCCCTCACACTGTCCAGTGGTTGGGGAATTTTCCATCCCACCCCAAGTCAAAGTCATTAGATTTAATCATTAACAAAGCAAGTGTTAATTGGCTAGGAAGGGTGATCATCCGTGTTGATGAGGACACAGCTGGGCATCAAGAACAGCTGATCAGACAAGGGTGGTGAGGAGCAGAATGGGACTGCAAGATGGAATCAAAAGATGGGCTCCTGTGATTACTGCCTCCCCAATTCTGGAAGCTGTGAGATGCCCATTTCTTCCTCCTTCTTTTTTTTCCAGAAGAAATCATTGGCCAAGATAAACTCACTACTTATCCCTTTCTCATGCCTGATGAGTACTAACCACAAAACTAGGCACTCTCAGCCAACCTCTCAGCTCCAAACAAGGACTTTTATCAGTGAGGAAGTGTGGCTCAGTGGATTAAGCAAGTTGCCCAATGTTACAGAGCTACTCCATGGCTCAACTGGGATTTGGACGCAAGTCAATGGCCCCAAAAACTAGGCGTTTCCTCACTACAATGAGAGGGGCCAATAAGTGTGAAGGGACAAAGTAGGGGTTTGAGTATTTGGAGGTCATGCTGACCTTCATCTACAATATTCTCCACTTTTAAAGGTCATAATTTCACTGCCAGCTAGGTTCTAGATGCCAGAGTATGGAGAAAATCTGGGATTGTGGGCCGCTGTTTGCCAGTATTTTGCAAAGTACCTGGCCAATATGGTTGGAAGGATAAGGGCAACAGTTTATAGCTAGGGTGGGTCTTCTTACAGAATATTCACTAGGAGTTGGCTCTTTTGACTGTATTGGGCATAAAGTAAAGAAGGGGTCCTGCCCCTGCTTCAGGTTCAGCCACCACCATGTGTAGCCTCAAAGCTGATTTATGAAGAAATTATGGGTGTGGATCCTGATCTTTCTCTTGGCCTCTATTTCCCCTCTCTAGCTCAAGAGATTCAGACTAGCTGATCTTTTAATGCTTTCCATCTCTAGCTTTGTGTAGTTGGAGAAGTTGCAAAGTATGCTGGAAATGAGCATCGCCTCAGTTTGACTCATCGGTCTGGACCCATTCCCAAGAGTACCAGCTGCAAGGGGATGCACAGTGAAGTCGGAGAAATGGTGATGATGTGATTTTCAAGACTAACCAGAATTTCAACAGCTGGAGGAGCTGGGCCTTCCAAGTCATTCCTATGAGGCCGCACAGCTACTCTAAACATGTTCCTGGAATTCCAAAAACACTCTAGAAGCTTCTCTGGGACAAGTCTACCATGTGGGTTTTGGTGCCCAGGGAACACAGGGCCCCACTTTAGTTTCTCCACACCTCTGCTCCAGAACAGATCCTGCTCTGATTAGGCCGCCTTCCTAACTCACAGGGCTGACCCCTTGCCCCCTTCATTATGTCTAGAAGAACAAAGTCATCATGAAAGACAAAGTTTCACTCTCCTGTGAGGCTTTTCAGAGTGTACGCCACAAGCTATGAGACAATTGCAAAAATCTCCAGAAACATTTGAGGAATTGCAGCAAACTGGTAGGAGAATATGACTTCCTGGGGACCACTTGAATGTGGTCGTTGCTCCTTTGAGTATAGCCTCGCATCCCTAGAACTATGTGAGTGGAGAAAGCGTGTGTCTCTAGAAGATCCTCATTTCCAAATGACAGAATATCAAGACTGGATAGCACCTGTGCCATCCATCACCTCTTCCACATTTCATATGGATGTCACCTCCTCATTACACAAATGAGAAAATTGGGGGTAGGGCGATGTATTCAGGAGACTGATTGCTCCAGATTGGTCTAAAAAATTGGTAGTCAAGGGAACTAGAACTCTCACCTCCCAATTACAAACCCACTATCCTCTCTGTAAGACTTTGATATTAAAAAGTAAAAGCAGGGGCCAGAGTGGTGGTGTAGCAGTAGGGTGTTTGCCTTGCACATGGCTGACCTAAGACAGATAGTGGTTCTGTCCCCAGCGTCCCATTTGGTCCCCCAAGCCAGGAGCTGTTTCTGAGTGCATAGCCAGGAGTAACCAAGGCCTGAGCTTCACCAGGTGTGGCCAAAAAAATAAAAACAGTAAAATCAAGTTCTAAATACCTCCTTCCTTGTTACTCATTGAGGGTTCATGAATTTATACTAAGAATGTAATCAGAGATGAGGAGAGAGAAATAAACACAGGAAATGCTAAGAGCAACATAGGGCAGTCCCACTAAAGTCCATTCTAGTTTCTAGAAACAAAGCATGCAAGGCTGTTTGCAAATGCATCACCACATTTCCTCCTGGAACTCTCAATATTTCATGGAGCTGGAAGTGCAAAGCGTGCCCCACAGCTACACCTACATCACTGCTGCTTTGCACAGGTCCATGCCAGCAGGGAAGGGGCAGGGCCTGGGGCAGATTCTTGCCCTTATTCATTCCACCAAAGGTTTCTCTGGAGTAGTCATCTGGCACCCCCAACTCCCCAGTCCTGTATGTGAGTAGTCTAGGTCACCTTCTCCCCACAAGTTATTCACTGAGCCAAACTCAGGCATAATAAAGGGTAAAATGTCATCACACTATAGCAGCAGGCCCCCCACTCGAGCTCAGTAGGAGTCCTCAATACCAAGGTGCAGCCCCTGACCCCCCCTTCCTACTCTGCATCTGCCCAGCTATAACAGAAGCTCTCTCCTCTACCCCATTCTCCCCTGCCCTGTGCCACCCCAGCACCAGCTGCTCCCAAGACCTTCCTCTCCCTCCAACCTCTTCCCCTCACCCCCAACCATCTCTGCAAAGCAGAGCTCAGAGCCCTAGGTCCTTTCTCAATTTTCTGGCCTGGGGCTCTGAACTGTAGAACCTGAAAAGGCGGGTGTGAGACTGGGGAGGGATTTCCAGGACAGATTGAGCAGACTGAGGCCAAAACCAGACATGAGAGGGGCCTCTGCATTGGTGTCTGGTGTGCAGAAAGAGGGTCTCCTTCTTGGAACCCTAGATTTGAAAGCACCCTAAATTCTGCGTTTCTGCTCAGAGATAACAAGACACAGAAGCAGCTCAGTGAACTGTGACCTTCGTGCCACCTGGCATCTCACCTCCACTTGCTGAACCAATGAATTTGGGACCACTCTGCCCACCTACAAATGATGAAGTTGAAACAGGAAGGGGCAGGGGAAAACTGCGGGTCCAGAAACATGTGTGGGTACTCTGGTTTCATATTGGAAGTTCCTCTAGTGGGTGAGGGAGTGACAAGTCATCTATTTAAAGAAGACTTTGGACCCTGCTCTAAGTCTGTATGCATAGGGGTGGGGTGAGCAGAGACCAGATCAAGTACCTGTCCCATAAAGCCCCAGTGACCTCCACACCCCTCATTCCCTGACTATTGATTCTACATTCCCTCCCTCCATTATCATTGTGGAGGAACTGGCTCTTAATTCGGGGAAAGGAATGTTAGGGAACCCAAGGCTGGCCCTGCCACATGAGAGAGATTCATAGAAGTGGAGCATTGTGTAGGGTCTTTCCTGCCATCCATGTGACAACAAAACAGGGACCAGTTAGATACAAACAGAGACAGAGGTCAGGAGAGCAAACAGTGCCTTCAGGGTTCAAGGAACTCCAGCCGTGACTGAAAAACCCTGAACCAGGCCTTGACATATGTAAAGAGATATAATTGTGTTTGGATGGGGAGACCTTAATTTTGGAATGTGGACTATATAAAATTCAGGGTAGAGAAAGGCGTCATTTAGGGAGAAAGAAGCACATAAGGGTTGAGGTCAACCTCTTGGGGAGAGAAAGAGACAGGAAATTTGCAATGAATTTGCAATGTATGGAATTTAGGGTCCTGGGAAAGAGAACTCCCAGGACTCTCTCCACACTCCAGTCCTGTCCCCCACAAAGATCACCCCATATCAGCCCTACTTCATCCCTGGACCCCAGTACCTCTAATCAGGGGGCTCAGCCTCTAGCATGGGGCCCAGCAGCTACGGTGAACATCCTGTCGCCCTCCTACCAATACTGGTTGACATCTGAGCCCCGCAGCTTTGACTCTTACCTCCACCCCCTCATGAGCAACAGCACATCCCCCTCATTGTTCAGCCGAGAAAAGGCAACCAAATCCCATCTGTGTAACCCCACCCAAGGAGTTTCCATCTCCATCCCCCACCCTGGCCCCCGCTTGGAAGCCTGTCATCTGCTGGTCTCTGTAATTCAGCGAGCAGAACGAGAAATCTTTCCCAGCCTCGTTGGCTCCCCGCCCCCCTTTACTCCTGCTGCCGAACCCCAGATGGTCCTGTCTCCCAAAGCCCTCCAGACGCACTCTCATCAGCACCCTCTGACCTCGGCAGACACCCAGCCTGGGTTCAGCCCCAGACACACACTCACTCGGGGCTACCAGGAGGACGGCGGGGACTATGCCCAGAGCCCGCACTCCGCCCCAAGTTTTCACCTCTGGCCTAGGACTCGCCCTGGAGCCCCTCTCCGCTGCAGACCTGAATTCCTCCCGCAGTGTACCCTCGCTTTCCCACCTTCTCCCTCTGCCACCACTCCTACCTTCCAGGACCCTAAAAAAACGAACCTTGGGTGCCCCTCCGCCCCAGCTCCCCCTGCACCCACGCCCCTCCAGCTTGCTTGGAGAAGTTCCAGGGATTCGCTTCCCACCCCGTCCACTCCCTGCCTGCAACTCCTGGATGGATACCTGGGTGCCCGCCCCGGTGGTGGTGGTGGTGATGGTGGATGACCTCTGGGGACCCAGCCACGCCCGGTGGGGCGGTGACCCCTTGCAGCCCGCGGCGCAGCGACGAGGGGGTTAAGGTTCTGGGCTGGGGAGAGGAGGGGGCCGGCAGAGGAAGGTGGGGAGCCAATCGGCGGCCGCAGAGTCCCCGGGGCCGCGAGCGGGGAGCGCCCGCCGAGAGCTGGGAGCCGCGGAGCGCGCCGGGCTGGGGCCGGCGCCCGAGCGCAGTGGAGAGGCAGCGCGCGCGCCCCAGCCCCAGCCCCAGCCCGAGTCCCGCCGGGGGCGCCGCCCCGACTATGGAGCCGGACCACAGCCCCCGAAAGATCCAGTTCACCGTCCCGCTGCTGGAGCCGCACCTTGACCCCGAGGCAGCGGAGCAGGTGCGGGGCAGGGCAGGGTAGGGCAGGGCAGGGCTGGGAGCACCCGGGGAGCACCCCAGAGCCCCGCAGCAGAGAGAGGCGGGATCGGAGCACCTGGCGCAGCCCTTCCCTCTCACGGGGCGCCGGATTCGGGTTGGGGGACTCCCCTCCCTTCTCTTCGCCTCCCTTCCCCCGCCACCGCAGCCTCCGCGCCCTCCTTGGGAACCCCGCGGGAGAACCAGCATCTCCCGCTCAAGTCCCGCTCTAGGGGACTCGGTCCCTTCCTGTGCAGCGGTCAGCAAGCGTCTCCCCCACTCGCGATCAGCCCCCCGCGGTTCTGGAGGGTGTGCGGAGAAGTGATCCTGGGCACCACGCTCAGTGGGAGTTGGAAGAAGAGAAACCGCCCTCCCAGTCCCTCTGCTATCAGTGGGGGGCGCGCCCTGCCAGGTTCTGGGGACCTCTGGCCCCGACCCGACAGGGCAACCCAAGGGGGCTGGGGATGAGGGGTGACAGGGGTGAGTGGGTGGGTGGGTAAGGCCGCCTTCCTGCAGATCGGGCACGTGGGTCTTTGCCCAACTCCTGCCCTTTGAGCGGGGAGCGGGCGTGGGTAGCCCGGGCAGCTTACATGAGGGGCGTTGGAGCGGGAACGCTGTGCTCTGGGGGTGACGGTGATTCTGGGGATGGGTGTCGGGGCCCAAGCCCAGCCTCCTGGCCTGGCCTATTTTTAGCTCTGAGCAGCCTGGCAGAGGCGGTTGTGTGTGAGCTCGAAAGAGTGCGGCATCTCAGCGAGCGTGAGAGTGTGCGTGGAGCCTCGCTGCCTACTCCCAAATATTTGCTCCTTAGCTTATTGCTCCATCTTCCTGTTCTCTGTCCACTGGCACAAAGAGCCCCTTCCCTCCAAATGACCCGATTTCCACCAGCTTGGGTCTCTTCCCACCCCTGACAGCCCCCAGGAAACTTTGTGACCTCTTAGGGTGGAGAGAGAAGCATGATCTTGCCATTTCTCAGGTAGAATGGAGCCTGGCTATGATGGAGAAGCAAAGCACTCATTCACTCATGCTCACCTGTCCCTTCTTACCAGGCTCAACCCAGACTGAAAGAGTTGCCCTATAAGGGGACAGTGGGTGAGACCCACTCGATGGAGAGTAGATGGAGGGTGGTACCTGGGATCAGGGGAAAGGCTGCTGTGTCTGGCAGCAGCTAGTTCACTCATCCTGGGAGGGAAAAAAAAAATCAACAGTGTGGGCTAGTGGGTGGGAGGTGGTTAAGGCTGAGGTTCCTAGCAGAAATGGCACCAACAGTCTCACCAGCTGACACCTGCCTCTGTTTGGTGTTAGAGGACATTGGCGGGGATGTGTGTTGGGGACTGGAAAGGGCAGGTGGTAGAGGGTCTGGGAGAAGTGGCAACACTCAGAAGTCAGAGGCAGGGAGGGCTAGGACTTACTTCAGCCTGCCTTTCTCCAGTCTTTGGAAATCTGTCTCCCCAGGGCCTAAAAAGTGCTTGAAGTGTAGCTGCCACTCTCTTCTATGTTAGGGAAGCTTGTAGGCAGAAAAGGTCATACCTTGACACCATCAGGGGGTGGATAGGGTTGGAAGCTAGTTATGGAGCACAGGTGACCCAGGAAGCTAAGCAGTTCCACAATGACTTGCTCCTTGGCTTAACTAGTTTGGAATAAATCAACAGCAAAGGTGTCCTTGAGCTCTGGAACCAAGAGTTGCAGAGTTGCGAGAAGGAAAAAAGCCATCTACTCTCATCCTGGTGATTGCAGTGCCAGAAAGTCTGACTGATAGCCCTTACTGAGCGCCCCCAGGTCCCAAATGGCACACTCCTGAAAGTCATGCCTGAGACAGGAAAGGGAAACTGAGGTCCACCCTCACATCTATCAGTGCCACTGCTCAGGCTTCCAAAATCCCACTGTACCCACCCCACCTTCTCTCTAACTCTAGCACAGCTGCACCTCCAAGCCAGGAAAGGAACAGGAAATGCACCCCTAAAAAATAATTTCACTCAACCTCCATTTGTGGGGGGCTACCCCCAGCAGTTCTCAGGGGTTACTCTTGATTGCACACAGGATCACTCCTAGCAGGCTCAAAAGAAATGTGGGATGCAGGGATCAAACTTGGGTTGTCAGCATGCGGCAAGCACCTATCCACTGTGCTATCATGTTGGCCCACCTTTATGAAGCACATCTGCCTGCTCACTGGCCCCTGGCACATTGGTGTAAGAGGCTGGTGCAGACCTGCTGTTCCTGTGACCCATGTGTATATGTGCATGTACATATATGTGCACACATTCACACATGTACAAACATACACACACACATACAGATTATTTGTACTGCCAGGGTCCTTGAAATGTCACCAAAGCCAAATGCCACTGGATTCTGTTCTGTTCTTTTTCCTTTCTGAGGAAGTAGGGTAGTCTTTGAGACTTAGAAACCATATTCAAGACCTATTTCAGGCCCAGTGCTCAGAAGTCATTCTTTGTGGTCATTCTTTGGGAGACCATATGCATGTGGTGCTGGACATGGAACCTGAGCCTCCTGTGTACAAAGCCTGCATTGCCCTTTGAGCTATCTCACTAGATTATCTTGAGAAAGCAGAGCCCTACCCAAACAGCCCTTCCTATGGACTCCCATTTCTTCACTGTGCAAAGCCATAGCTAACATTGATTATCTTGATATCTAGCTGGTGTACTTTCTGGGTGTATAGAAGGGCCTGTGTTTGACCACTTGTGGTTCCCCTCTTTCCCACTCCTTCATAATAATGATACTAATAATGGACATGCAAAGATGACAATTAGATTACTCAGTGGCCTCACCCTGCCCCCTCAGTCTTAGATAATTTTAGCCCTTTTCCAAACTCTATTAGCTTTTCCTCCCCTCTGCCACCCTGGAGAGACCTGCAGGGAGACCCCGCTGCCTTGGAAAGAGCTGCAAGGACTTGCCCTCAAATCCTCTGGAGAGAAGGGAAACCACGTGTCCCGAGAGTCCTTGGACTGACTTCAACAAAAACCAACTTTATTGGCAGCATGACAAAAGAACAGCAGCAGGAAAGAAATTCTGATGCCTACAGCCAATCAGCAATTAAATGTTACTTACTTTTATAGGGTCTCAGAACCCAGGACACAGTTTTCAGCTTCCCTACCCCCCATCCCCATCAGATCCTGGGTAGGGTCCTGCCAAGGAATCTTCCTCATGTTCTAGTGATTGTAACAAGGATGTCCCAAACTAACTCCCAACCAAAGGCAGGAGGGCTCTTAGAGAATGAGGGCCACATACACATCACCTCCTGCCCTCTCTGGTCTCTGGGTGGGCGCAGAGGGGCAGTATTTGCAAGGGTTGGCCCACAAATGGTTAATGCCCATGGAGACAGTAAGTTGGGAGACGAGATGGAGGGGAGGCCTGGAGCCCTCTTGGATTATTTCTGACCATTGATCCAGAATAGACGGAAGGCTGTAGACCAGAAATCGATGTAATAGAGCTTATATAGCTGCTATGATGGAAAATTGTACCCAGGTCCAAGAGAGGGGGAAGTGAAGTGAGAGTAAAGGTAGTCTTTTGGGTCACTGGGGAAGAGGGATAGCCAAGGAGGACTGCCCAGCACAGTGGGTTCTCTAGTTGGCATGTGGCGCTAGGCTAGATTCCTGGGGCGGGGGTTGATGCATCCCCATGCATAATGATCTTTTCCAGATTCGGAGGCGCCGGCCCACCCCTGCCACTCTTGTGCTGACAAGTGACCAGTCATCCCCAGGTAACCCCAGAGATGGGTGCTGACGGGAGTGGGGACAGCTGGAGCTGGAGAGGAGCAGGTGCCCAGAGAAGGGCGGGGAGGGCCCTGGCTCAGGCCCAGAAGCAGGAAACTCACTGGTGGCCAGATGAGCAGAAAAGATTGCTGGGCAGGTGCTGGCAAGGGCAGAGAGACCACCTGGTTCTAGGCCCCCCCAGGAATTGAGGTGGTCAAGTGAGTGCCGGTTGCTGCGGCAACAGCCTTTCAGGTTTCTCCAGCAACTGCAACTGCGGCAGCCCCCACCCCAGAGGCAGTGACAGCTGTGAGGGGGAGGGCTGCCTCCATCAGCCTCCTCATAGTCCCCCGAGGGGAAGGGGGGCTAGAAACAGCTTGGGAGCAGCTAGGATTTGGGTCACCAGCATCCACAACAAGGTTTGGGGACAGAACAAGGTCAACAAGCATGTCAGAGGTGGTGGACAGAGCATGGATGGAGTTGACCAATAAGCCAGATTGGAGTCCAGGGACCAGGGTGGCCAATCTCCTATGATCCCCCAAAGGGCTGTGTCAGTGCTCCTTCACGTCCAGGGGTCTGCTCCACTCTAGGCTTGCTCTCTTGTGGCTGTGATTCCAATCTAGACCAGGAGGGGTAGGATTGGAAGCACTCAGCAGATGGATGCTTCAGAGGAAGGAAAAGAGCAAAAGGACCACATGTGCTGCCTCAGGAACCGGCATCCCCAGAGCAGATGGACCAGTGGGGAGGAGGGGAAAAGGGGCAGAAGCAGAGCAGGAACCTGCAGTAGGAAATAGCCCTACAGTCACCAAGGCCCATCAGGGGCAGATCGGGTGACAACAAGGAGGTCCTAGCAGAACCTCTGCCCCTTGTGAAGTTTGCTTTGGGGGACACCACCTTGCCCTTTGTCCTAACTTTCTCCCTCTCCCCCTTGTTCTCTCAGAGATTGATGAAGACAGGATCCCCAATCCACTTCTCAAGGTGAGCTGGCCTCCCATCTCTACAGAGAACCCCCAAACTCCAGGATTCATTCCTCCATCTCCCAACTCCCATCTCCAGGACCTTTCTATCGTTGGTCCCCTTCCCCTCGTTGCTGTTTTGCAATGGTTGCAACAAAGTAGGTCACACGCCTGGTTGGGGTTTGCACACTCAGCCATGAAGCTCATCAGGGATTGCATTCCCCCCTCTTTTTCTATTTTGTTTTCTTCTTAGTTGTTCGATTTGGGGCAATACCTGGGGTTACTCCAGGCTCTGCACTCAGAAATGATTGCTGGCAGGATCAAATGGGATCAAACCCCATTTGACTGCTGCATGCAAGACAAGCACCTTATCCACCATACTATCTCCATCTGGGGTTGCACCCGTTTGCTTGTGATGCACTCTTGGGTCACAGGTCTTTTTAGTTGTGGTGTTCAGGCACACCTGGCTCCTGTGCTAGCGCTTCCTTCTGTTGCAGCCCCAGGGGGACCCCAACAGCAGAACTGCCTGGACTATGCTTAGTATATATGAAGTCAAACACTCAGCCAGGCATTTTTACCACTGAGCCTCTACAGCCCAACCATGCTCATTAAATATGTTTAACTCCCTCTTTCTGCACCCCTGCCAATGGGTATGCATGGATACGCACCACATCTCCTCTCTTCCTTTGGGCAGGAGAGGATTAGGGGAATAGACTTTTCTGCCTGACCATTTGAAACCCACATCCACCCCTAATCTCCAGTTCAGAAACCTGTCCAGGCCAAGGAGGGGGCAAGAAGGAATGACCTCCACCTTCACCTGGCACTCTGTCCTTTACAGTCCACTTTGTCCATGTCTCCACGGCAACGGAAGAAGGTGACGAGGATCACACCCACGATGAAAGGTTTGGAAAATCCTCCCCATTTTTT